>CAODLS011365541.1:0-27378 GCA_948243855.1 Flueggea neowawraea | reverse complement strand
TTGATGTTTTAGATTGATTGTTGACGAATTTGGAATGGTCTAAGGTTGGGATACTTGATGAAATGATTTAGTTTAGGTAATTTATATTAATAAGTTTAGTTAGAGGTTAATTAAGTGGATTAATAGCATTTTTGGGAGTAGATGAATTCTAGGTTATGTTCGTTCTTTTTTGCTAGAGAGATGCCTTACTCGAGTAAGCATTGCTGGTTAGTTGAGTAAGCTGGCGACATACATTACTCGAGTAAGCATATTGGACTTACTCGAGTAAACCGTGGTTTAGGTGACTAATTTTACATTTTATGTATTTAAGGTCTAATTGGATATTTTATATATTTTGAGGGCTAAATTGATATTTCTCAATATTTTGATGACTAAATTGGTGTTTTAAGGACTAATTTGTAATTTTTCATATTTTGGGGACTAAAATGTAATTTTGCAGAAGTTGAGGTGTTAGATCATAATTTTACGTATATTACGATTTTCGAGTCGAGAGCGATATATCTTTGATCGAAATAGGTTTTTTAACGTCGTTCAAATATCTACATCTCCATTTGCATTTATATTTGCATTTCATACATTCAGTACTACCACAATACAAGTACCATATTTTGATATCGTCTGATTTATATTTGTTTCAGCTTCTTGCTCTTGTCGTCGAGACTAGACCCCTACTAGTGGTACTTGATTGGTCTAGCTTTGGATTTCAGGTGAGTGACATGTGGTGTAAAACACTTAGACTACGTCTTCTAAAGTATTATCATTTTTGCTGTTTCTAGACATTTAATTGTAATCTGACTAATAATTATTTGGCTAACTAATAATCTGAATTATGTGACAAATACTATTCAATATTTTATTTTTCAAATTTTGATATATATTTAAGTGAATACTAAATATATATTTTCTGTAAAATAATTTTTGCTCTGTATGTTCGTATGCTACAAAAATATTATTTTATATATTTTTTTCTGACTCGGGATACCTACATTACGAGGGTAAGCGTAAACTTGGTATACCATTATGAAGGACCAGTTATCAAGGTAGGATGGTAACCATGTGTCTAGCTAACACATGTGAGTTGATCTATAGTGGCAGTAGTTCACATATGATTTGAGGTATGATTTTAGTCCTATTATCTGACTTTGTAATATTTATTTATATAAAAATATTTTTCTGATAACTATATTGTATGACCGTATGTTGTCTGTTTTGTTTGCAAATGATTTGTAAATATTTTAAAAATTATTATTATCAGTAGTTTGTATATTATATTGCACCTATACGTTTGCGGTATTTCGAACTGTTTTCAAAATGATTTATGTGTCGTCCTTCACTGATATTTATCTCACCCCCTCCCCTAACATTTTTAGGTATATTTTGGCATCCAGCGACCGTTCAGCATTTTGGTTCTCAATGAGTTGTTACTTTTGATAGTGAGTGCTCTTTTAGTCAGGCTCATATATATATATATATATGTTTTAAATAATAAAACATGTTTTTATTCTTTTTCCTATAATATTTTAATAAATGTCTTTAATAACTGAATAATCTGGCTAGAATATCTGATCTTTAAGGCTTGTGCAAGATGGGTCGGGCTTCCTTAGATGGTTCATCTCGTACGCCGATCATGGTCCGTTTTCGGGTCATGGCAGAGAAAGAAGACTATTTTTGTGATAAGACGACCGAAGAAGTATATGATATTTGTGAGATGCTTGCCATCAATGTCCAACAAAAAGTGGTGAGAGGAAGAAGAGCCGGAGTTTATGAGGTAGACATGTAAAAATTGAACCAGACCAGAATCAAAGCGGTCAAAATTAGAACCAGCGGTTCAGGGGTTCCCAAAACCTGTTGAACTGTCGATTTTGAACCGTTTTGAACCGTCTAGTGGAACTGCCTGTCAACCGGCAGTTGAAACCTTAAAAACCAATAGTTTTAAACAAAACCAGCAGTAAACATTTTAAATCAGCGATTTTAACCCTCTTAAACCAGTAGTTTTAACCCTAAGAGGATACGTAAGCAACTTAATATAATTAAGTTCAAGCCCTTCTTTTTTTTTCTTTTCTACTTGTATTGTTTAATTAAATTTGATATTGTAATAACTGTATTCCTCCACTACAAGTGAGGGCATCCAATAATACATAATGAGGTACTTTCATTTAAAAAAAACTTAACTTGAATTAATTCACTTGTATTAAATTACTTTCACTTCTACTAATTCACTTATAATTAATAATTATTGTTGTAGTTCTAAAAAAAATTGCACACCATTGTGCACCAAAATTCAAATAAATAGTACTACTACTAATAGCATTTTCAAATTTGAAATAACATGATTTGCATCTTTATTTTTTTATTTGCACAAATTCCCTATAAAAAAGAGATAGCAGAATATTATTACTAAAGCAGAAAACATAACGGAATAAAAATTAATTACAAAATTAAAAAAATGGGTCGAACTGGAACCGACGGTTTAACTGGTCAAACCCTGAACCGGACCAAACCATGGAACCACAGTTCAGTTTCGGTTTCGGTTCAGGTTCCCCCATTCTAGAAATCAGAACTGAGGGTTCCTGAACTGTTAACATGCGTATCATGAGGTAACTACTTCTTCATCCGACTTAGCTTTCTAAGTTGCCAATATGTCTTGGAAATTGAACTTGTTGATTAATAGAGAATCTATGGTTAGAGAACAATGTTCATTTTATGGAGCTATTGGTCATAGTGATGCAATTTGTGGTATGGGAAAAGGAATGGGAGTTAGGTTTGAAGAGGTAAATTACTTAGGAGGGGTTCCTAAACCCCAACCTAGAAATTACAATTCGGGTTATCGAAATCACCCAAATTTCTCATGGAAAGACCCAGTCCGAACCCACATAGACCTATAAGATCTCTGGAGTTCCAACCTAGATCACCACCTTATCAACAACAACAACAACAAAAACCCTAACCACCACCCAAACAAAACACCCAAAAAAAGAAACCACACCTACGGCACTTTTTAATGCAATGTATGTCCAAAATGAAGGTAAGAGATGCTAAGGTTGATCAAGTCATTCAAGCTCAGCAAGCCACCATTTTTAATTTAGAGAGACAAGTAGGTCAAATAGCTAAGGTGGTTTTCAAAAGGGAAAAAAGGAAGTTACCAAGTATCTCTCAAGTGAATCCCAATGAGAGTGTGATGGCTATAACATTGAGGAGTGGAAAAGAGCTTTAGGAGCCAAAGGTAGAGGTGAAGCCTAGTCAAGACAAGGTTAGGAAAGAACTTATGGTGGAAGAATTCAATCAAGAGATGGATGCTAAAGAAGAAAAAGTGTGACAAAAAGATCTCACTTCACCCCAAAAGAATTAGGTGAAGCCATATGTGCCTTCTATTCCATTTTCTCAACGATTAAAAGCTAACAAAATGGACAACAATTTCATGAATTTCTTTGAAATGTTCAAGAAGCTTGAAATAAACATCCCCTTCATTGAGGCCATTGCACACATGCCTCTTTATGCCAAATTCATGTGAACCTCATACCCTCTTCCATATTCAACAAGCTTGGGATTGGAGAACTTATGCCGATAATTTTTTCACTCTAACTTGCCGACCACTCCATCAAATACCCTCTTGGAGTTATGGAGAACGTCTTGGTAAAGGTTGGTAAGTTTTACTTTTCCGCTGACTTTTTTATGCTTGAAATGGATAGTATCATTGAGCTTCCCATTATTCTTTGTATACCATTTCTAGCAATAGGGGGAGCTCTAATTGATGTCAACAAATGGAAATTGACCTTTAGGATTGGGAGTGAGACATAATATTTTCATGTCTTTAGCGATTTAAAAATGCATTCGCTTAATGATTGTGATAATGATGCTAAAGTCATATATTCTTGTTACATGTTTTCCACAAACCCCAAACCACAACCCTAATGCAAAATCAAGAGAACATAATGCAAAAGAGCGAAAATCAAGAGAACATAATTCAAAATCAAAAGAATGCCCGGGAGAGCAAAACTAAGAGCGAAAATCGAATGCAAAGGAGAATAATAAATTTAAAGGGACATTGGGTGTAAAAGAGAAAATTAAGAAAGAAAATGATGATTTTTCATTGTTGGGTGAATTCTTTGAAGGTCCAAATATTTTATATTTTTCACCCACAAATCACACTCTTTGGAACCCCAAAATTCAATAGTGTGACCCATTTTCAATTTCTAAAATTCATTCATGTGGTGCTATTGATATTTTGCTTAATGATCACAAACCACTTAAAATTAATGGAAAGAGATTGAGACACTTTAGGGTGCCTACCAAAGGGACTATTTGGTGCCCCAAGTAGTTCCAATGCGTACATCTGAAATGATGTTAAATTACTCTCTATCCGCAATAACATTAAACTATGTCTATCTTTTAGTTAATCCATTTGTCTTTCATGTTTACATTGAATAAAAGCACATAGAGTGATTTATACTGTGCTTTCATGATCATATACTCTATAATCATGCCTATACATTTGTGTCCACTAACTTTTCTTGTCTCATATCCAAAATTTGGAGCTGTGCATTCAAGGAAAAAGCAAAAGCAAGCACAATCAGAAATAGAGAAGCATTCTTCCTTTACTTTTTAATGCTTAATTTTGAAGATTGGACTTGTCCCTTTGTTCATTGATCTTGTTGATGTCGATCCGGATTTACTTTTTTGAACATTGGGGACAATGTTCAAAATAAGTGTGGGGGAGTGGTTTATTGAATGCTTTTTTTGAGTGTGTGCTTAATTGCCTATATGTCTTTGCTTGTATGTTGATTTTTCTTGGAAAAGTATGAACTTTTGCTTGAATTGTGCTTGAAGTTTTTTTTAGAATGCATCAAACTTGACAAGAATAATGTTTGAATTGAATTAGTTGGATAAATTTTGTAGTGTGTTAGTATACATTTAACATAATTAATTGAGGAATAAATGTTTTTTGTTAGTTAATTGAACCTCAAATTGGAATTTTTAGACTGTAAGGTTGGAAGTTTGTTTGTCAACAACCTTAGTCTATTAATGGCGCCATAAATAGAGGCTTGAAATCTTGTTGCTAAATTATTTTTGTGTTCATTTTCTCTCTTCCTAACTCTCATAACTACTTCTACACATGATCAAAAAATTGTCCAATAAATGAAACCTAATCTTAAATGATGCTAAGACAAAAAAACCCAAATCCATATCGAAAAACTCACCAAAATTCTTTCACTATCAAAGAAAACAGTCACCCAAACATTCTTTTCACTGATGTTTCGACGTCCCTACCTACTAAGCCGACGTCTACCTAAATGAAGGATACACAGCCCTAAACTGCCCTAAACCAAATTACTCCAACCTCTTCCTCAAATATTTCCTAGCCAAACCCTGCTAATCCTACAACTCTGATAGAGTTTGATGTTTTCTCATCTCCATCCCGCCCTAAACCTGAATCCTTGTTCCCATCCACAGACAAATCGTTAGACCCCATGGCTTTGGAGGGTGGTATAGAGGCTCCAGAAGATGATACCAGTATGATCAAAACTAGTAATGTGGTGTTCAATAACAGGACATGAAGAATTCCTCAACTAGTAATGAATCAATTACAACCTAGGTGTTGCACCATTGCCCTTTTTTTATATCCCCAGTGAATATTATTTTTTGGAATGTACAAGGTGATCTTGATCCTCTGGTATTCTGAGTGTTGTAAGAATACAAAAGAGACTATTATCTTGTTCTTATTGTACTTTTGGAATAAAAAATCAGCGGTTCTCAAGCTGACATGATCTGTGAAAGAATTGGCGTGGATGGCATTGGACGTCTTGAAGCTGATGGGTTCAGTGGGCCATTTGGTATCTCTGGAACCGAGGTGCATTGAATATCTCTCCCTTTTATGGTCACCTACAACACCTTATGGTTTGTGTAGAATTTTCCGAATGGTTCTCAATGGATCCTTTTTATTGTTTATAGTTGAGTTAATCCTTCCAATAGGTATGCATTGTGGGAAGATTTGGAACACCTTCGATGCTATCATCTAGAGTCGTGGATCTAAATTTAAGACTTCAATGATACCCTCTCTATACATGAAAAAACATGAAATTCCTCTGAGAAAGCTTGACGTTATTGAGCTTTTAGTCATTGTGTGGATTCTATGGAGTTGATTGACTTGGGTTTTGTTGGCCCGCAATTCATTTGGTCTCGTGGCGTATATATTGAAACTCTTGTGAGCACCAGGCTTGATAGGGGATTATGCAATGTTCACTGATGTGTGATAAATATACACATTAATTCAAGCATAAATAGATCACATTTTTACCTTACGTGTAATAGTCAGTGAATTTATACACTTTTTGTGTTTTGTGTAGAGTAAATGAGAATGTGGGAGAAAAGTGATGAAAACGCATGCAAAAGGATTTCAAAGAGATGTTATAATGATGGAAAAAAAGTGGAAGAAAAATGAGCTCAAAAAGCACTATGGTCGTTGTCACGCCCTACGCCATGGCTAAGCACCACACCCAAAGGCCACGGCCGTGGTGCAAGGCCATACCTTGCACCATGGTTCTATTAGTGACCCATAGCCATGGAAATTTAAAGCCAAGACCCTGGCAAAAAATAATGCAAAACTGTGGCCAAAACTCACCCAAAACCGTGAACAAAAAGTGTCCACGGTCGTGGCACATCACCACAGTCTTAGAGGGAGGCCACAACTGTGGTCCCCCAGAGGCAATAGAGATAAAGTGACAGATGTGAATAAGGTTGTAGGGGACAAGGCACAATCAATGGCATTTTTTGATAGAATTTTTTGGAAGGTTTTATGGGCATGTAAAAGGGTATAAATACTCCTAAAAATGACTCTTTTAGACATCTTTAGATCATTCTTGAAAACATTCTCCTGGTAGCTTTCATTTAGGGAAGAACATTTAGCTAGGGTTTAAAAGAGAAGAAAGGGAAGAAACTTAAAGGTTGGAGAGTTCCTCTCAAAGGCAACTTGAAGAGACATCATCTACATCAATGCTTCCTCTATTTCTTCATATTTGTATCCGATGACAATGTTTCATTTTCTTATTTATTGTTTTATTTCATTTTTCATTATCATGGTAGCTTAAATATCTTATTAAGACTTAGAGATGTAGACTATTGATGACTATTTGCTTTATTAATGAATGGTATTGTATTTTAAGTTCTATATTTTGTGTTGTGCCTTGGATTTGATTTAGTGACTTACTTTGAATGATTGTTGTTATGCTTGATCCCCATGATGATAGTATTGATTAGTCTAGGTGAAGGATCGAAAGATGAATTCTAAATGAGGTCCACAAGCATTGAACTTGCTTAGTTTAGGGTAGAAATATTCTTTGTATGCAAGGTGTTCAAAGGAATTCCTTAAAGGCTTAAAGAGTCTAATTTAGTTAGATTTAACCGAAATTATTGGCCTAATAAATGTAGACATGGCTTAAATATATTTGAAAGAGACTTTAAATGAGTAAAATAGATAGGAGTCTCAGTCTAATCTTGAAAGTCTTAACGCTTATCATTTATTGGTTATCCCAAATCAACTTTCATTTTTTATTGCTTGATTTTATCAATTTCCTGTTGCTTAATCAAAAATACAAAAAAAAATCATAGAATTTATTTCTTTGTTTTCACGAATTGATCAAATTTAGTACTCGTTCTTTATAGACTTGATACCCTAGGAATATTCCGGAGGTTAAAACTACACGGACAACCATATACTTGCGGGGATTTGATCATTTACGAATGCATCTTATTCCCTGATGCCACCGTTTATCATCTACTTGCATTACAATCAGATCATATGCCTTTATCGTTGTCCCTTTCAGAATCTCAGAACACTATCCAACTGAATTGACCCTTCAAGTTTAATGAAGAATGGTTGCTTCATCCCCATTTTACTGCTTTCTTATTATCGCATTGAGATAAGAAATTGCTGGTTGTTGAAACACTTAACAAAATCAGGAATGGCTTGCTTGAATGAAACGAACTATTTTGGAAATCTTTATCAGAGAAAAGACGGTTTTGGGCTCGTCTCACTGGTATACAGAGACTTCTTAGTGTCCAACCAGACCAGGGGCTAATCAAATTGGAGATGGATTTGCAGCAAGAACTTACTCTTGTTCTTGAACAAATTAATTTACATTGGTTTTAAAAGGCAAAAGTGGCAGTGAAATACGATCAGGAAATAAATACTACATATTTCCATGCCTCAATGATTATTCATCGAAAAATCAACAAAATATAAGCCTTGGAAAATTCCTCGGGTGATTGGGTTTCGAGTTCGACAAAAGTAATAGAAATGGTTGTTTAATTCTTTCAAGAATTGTACACTAAAAAGAACCACGATGTGATTCAACCAACTCTCCTTGATGAATTTCCACCAATTGCACAACAAAATGTCCTCTTGCTTGAGAAGCCTTCCATTACTGATGATGTCAAGAAAGGATGGATTTTTGGCAATCTTTTTCGGAAGAATTAGGTTGTTGTAGGTGTTGATCTTTTTTAGAAAGTCCCACAAATTCTGAATGATGGTGCGTTGCTTAAAGACATCAATCAAACGTTATTGGTCTTTGTTCCGAAAGTGGAGAATCCTCAACTGGTTTATCCGTTACGGCCAATAAGTTTGTGTAATTTACTACTTATGATTGCTACTAAGGCAATCGTGAATCTTTGGAAGCCAAATTTTCCAGATCTCATTGCTCCTACACAATCCATCTTTGTACCTTGACAGAGTATTCACGACAACATCATTATTTTTTGGTAATTTTGATTACCATGCAAAGCAGAATTTGATAGAAAGGAACAGCGATCTTGAAGATTGACTTAGAAAAGGCATAAGATCGGATTTGCTGGTCTTTGTGTAACACCCCAAATCTATATTTTCTTTTCTTTCTATATGTTAGATTATTAGGAAACAAAATTTTTGCATTAGAGCGTATATGACTAAATCCTAGAAATGACGAATAAATTGATTTGGAGAATTATTATTTAGATAAGTATGGTTAAAATGAATTTTAATTGTTCTTGTGGTTATTTTGAAAATTAAAAAGGGAAGTGGGGTAGGATTGCAAAGAAAAAAGGAATTAAAAAGGAGGACATATGAGGATGTCGACAGAAGCAAGAAAATGAAAGGAAACTGAAGAGAGAAGGAGAGAGAGGAAGAAAAGAGGAAAATAAGAGAGAATTTCCAAATGTTATAACTCGAGTTTCAAGCATCCAATAATGAACTGAAAGAAGCACATTGTTCCTTTTCATTTCCTCTTTCATTTAACACCGGTAATGGCTCGTGAAACTGTTGAAATCCGGCGGCGTTGGGGAGAGAAGTCGCATATGTTTTCTTAAGATTTCTGGCAAACTGGAAGGAATTTGGATGCTAGGTTGGCATCATTGCACTCCTCCTATCAAGGCCTTCAAACCTAGTTTGTTGTTTGTTTTTCTGGCGAGATTCTAGTGACCGGCCAACAACACTCCGACGACTTCCAGCGAGGTTTTCTTTAGATTCTAGCAGTGAATTCCAATAATTTAAGACAATTTTTCAGTGACTAAGATGAGATTTGAAGGGAATGAAATAAATTGTGAATTATTGTAAATTTAATTGAAGAATTTTATGGTGAGAAATTTTTGTGAATGTTTGTGATATATTATGAGGATTTGATTGAGAAGTTGGTATGGAGATAATGAATTTGAGAACAATGTGTAGATGCAACTATTGTTAACGAAGATAGTCAAATGAATCATGCAAACTATAGATGGGTAAAGGAGTAATGTCACGACCCATAGTCGGGCTCATGACCGGGGTACGAGATGGACCGTCTCTGAAAGCCCGATCCATCCTGCACAAACCTCTGTGTACATACATTCTACCCGACTTATCCAAATATTTATTTAAAATATTTATAAAAATGTTTATAAATGAAAGAAAACCATTTATATATAAATATCAATATATATATATAATATAGCAAAAATATTAATAAAAATATAAAATTATCAGAGTTAATTCCAAAATACACAAGTGTAGTCCAATGTGGAGATCTATGACAGAACAAAGTAAAGTCCGAACGAGGGCACTCATTATAGTCAAAAGCGTCTCACTAGGTCTGAGACACGGATTAGATGCTGAGCATACAAAATGTCACCTGTGAAAGAAGGTTAACATAGACAACAGAAGAAAAAGGGGTAAGAATCCCTAGTGAGAAAATAACACGTCAGACCGCCTTATACATGCCTCACAAATACTGGTTTGATTTCAAAATACCGCACACATACATAGATACCATATAGTATACACACTATATACATAATACATTTTCTGAAATTCATTTTACCAAAACGTTCGCATTCATATCACATAACATGCATTAAAATAATATATACATATACTTGTGAATTCATAATACGGGACCTTGAAATATTTCTATATCCATATAGCAGTGTGGACTCTGCCACCTGACTGCTCATAAAAGCGTGTATCTGGCCTGGATACACGATTATCACATTACCCCGATAACTAGGGCCTTAACAGAGCATTGATATACCAAAGACTACTTCGACCCATAACATAGGTGTCCCCATGTCAAAGTGTGATACATACATAATATTCCACATACAATCATGCATCATTTTTTCCTTTATTCCATCATTTACAAAATACTCTTGTATATATATACCAATATATACTTCATAATTTCCATAGCAAAACGTTGGTTTATTAATAATCACATAGTCCAGATTATTAATTAACCAAATACTTATTAGTCCAATTTCATATCATAGCCAGATATATCAAAATAATATAACCAATTTTCAAGACACAACCTATGTGTCTAAAGCTGTCATTTCACTCACTTGGTATCCAACGCTGAGGACCCAGTCAAACACCGCTAGTGGGTGACTGCTTGTGCTGGCAGACACACGAAGCTGTAACAAACATAGACAGAACATATATCAAAATGTGGTAATGGTGGCGGTACCAATGCATGGTATGCAAATGTAGATGTTGACCCTCAGAGTCACTGAAAATCTATATCGGGAGTGAATCCATCACCCTCGACCCAAAATATACAATTCATGTAAAATTACAGTTTAGTCCCCGACCAGTGTAAAATACGTCTTAGTCCCTGAGACTTGACAAATTGCAAAACAATCCTCAAAGATTGCTGGAATTACCAACTAGATATCCATAAGTCAGAATTCTCAAATTCTTACCCGAACTCTCAGAAATCACCAAATACAAAAAGTCACAGTTTGGTCCCTCAGAACCACGGTTTACTCAAGTAAGTCAGAAGCTAACTTGAGTTATACGTAGTCTGGTTTACTCGAGTTATATACTTGAGTTAGTTAGAAATAACTCGAGTAAATCCTGGGCTATTTTACTCGAGTTGATAGAAAGATAACTCGAGTAAATCCTGGTTTATCTTACTCAAGTTATCCAAAATGCTTACTCGAGTAAGTCACTTACTCAAATTTACCCAATTCGACCAATCTCTCAATGCAACCGATAACATCACTTACAAATGCATACATTGACTCCAATCAACTTCATGAACACAAACCTATACCCAAACCCATCAAAACAACTTGGAATCACCCAAACCGAAGTGATTCAAACCCATTTTATTCCAAAACCCTAATATGCACAATCTTGAAGAAAACATGAGGAAAGAAAGGATTAGAAACTCAATCTTACCTCAAGAAACCCAAAGGAAGTGTTGAGGAACAACTTGAAAGAGTTTGGGAGCGTCTGAAGGAAGAGAAGTGGAGCAAATGGCGAATTTTGGTCAGTTTGGGGTTCTTAAAGACGAAAAACACCAAAACGTGTCGTTCCATTTTTGCATAGATAACTCGAGTTACATAAAGTTTACTCGAGTTATATGAACCTCGCCTAACTCGAGTTATAATTCTGGCTAACTCGAGTTAGTGAAAACCTCTTTCACTAACTTGAGTTATCTATTCTCGAAACTCGTCACTCTCAAGGTTCTACATCACCAACCCACACATGCTCATCATCATAGAGCATCAAAGACCATCACTATAGGAAACATAGCTGAAACTGGTGGGGTATTACAAGTAAGAATGGATTTGAGAAAAGAATTGGTTAATGAGAGTAGGTTGGTAGACTAAGGAGGGAAATACATACTCAATTTGTTTGTGTCTTAGTCAAAAGTTATATATTCCATTATTAAATTTGAATTCTTAGCGTAATTCAAATTCTTATTTTTTATTCTTTACTTTCATTATAGGAGGAAATCTAGTTTCACCACCAGATATCGAGGGTACTTAAACTAGCGAAGGCTAGGACTGTTCTTTATCTTGACCATGTGAGTGGACATACATACAAATTAGGTTATATTAAATGTATATCTATGTATGTTTTCGGTCAAAAGCATGTATTTTGAAAAAAAAAATTAGAAAAAGTAGTAGTAAAGGTTATTTTCAGTATCAAATGACATGCATAATCATGTTTTCTATGACAATCATGCATTGCATAAAAGCATTGAGATAATAAATATCTAATGAACTAAATGGTTGGTTTGTGATGATATACATCTATAATGAGATATGATGAATTACTGAATTGTGAGACTTTATTGTTGATCATACCCTTGTAATATATTGTATTGTGATCTAGCAAATTGTATCTTGTTAGAGTCTGTGGACTGCAATGCTCACAGATATGCTCTTATTGATCAAATTTATTATGGTTTGACTATTGAGATGATTGGATCCAAGGATCCGAGACAGTTGACCAATTAGTTTCAGCTCCATGACCTTTAGGGTGTCATGTGTTGTTTGTCAGTAATTAGCCTTTTAAAGCTAGGTAATGTTTTTAGCTCTTAAGGTTGCTAGCTTGATCTTGATATTTACTTGGATGTCATTTGTGGATTATATTTAATTTTTCACTAGCCAAGTAGTTGTGAGAGCAATTTCAATATGTCATGAATGTATGTCAATGATGTCAGAACTTGTTCTTGAGACTTTGTATATCCAGCACTTGAGCATGTTTTATATGCATGGCATTATGTTTTCATGAACCTAGAGTTTAATGGTTAGCTTGGAAGGAATATTATATAGTAATTGTTATAATTAATAATATTTGAGCAAACTGTACTTAATGAGATCGATGAATTGATAGAAGATGATTAAATGCTAAATTGTTGATCTGAATTCTTGGTCATTTGAAATGAATATGTAGCCATATAGAAATCTATGATATTTTGGTTATTTTGCTTGATTCTAGATAAAATATCACAAGGTTTTATGTAAAATTATGATGAAAATAGCAAGTGTTAAAGTTTATGTTATGATTGAGTACAAGTGTACTGTCACCTTACTTGTCAGAGGTGGGTGTGACATTTTGTTGAGAACACTTTAAGAACTATGAATATGCCTCATCATTTGGTTGATGTTATCATCAGATGTCTCACCACAATGAGTATGTCTTTTTTATGGATTGGGAGAAAATCTGGATGCTTCAGGCCATCAAGAGGTATCTACTAAAGGGATTCATTGTCCTTATACTTGTTTGTTTGCTGCATGGAACAACTCTTTCATTTAATTAATGGGGCATCCAAAGCTGTAGTGTGGAACCTGATGACTAGAAGTAGGGAAGTACCACATATTTCTCATCTCTTCTTAGCCGATGATCTAATATTATTCGCTAAAGCTTCACTTGAATAACTTGAGGTGATTAATGAATGCCTTAATTTGTTTTCTGAGGCCTTAGGTGCAAAAGTGAATTTTGCAAAGTCTACTATATGATTTTGTCATGGTATGAATTCAGAACTTGTTGTTGAGATTAGTACTGCTTTAGGATTTCTACCAAGCATATGAGAAGACAAGGACAAATTATCAAGCAATTTTAGACAAAGTCAAAGCTTGTTGGTTGGAACATTAGATATTTGTCTTTTGCAGGTAGGGTGACCTTGACTAAATCAACTTTGTCAATAATGCCTATGCTTGCTATGCAGACAACTTTCTTGCCAAATTGTACTTGTAATTGAATAGACAAGAAAATTTGTGGCTTTATTTGGGGGTCTGACCAAGAAAGAAGAAGAATACACTTGGTCTATTGGAAAGATGTTACTAAACAAAAAGAGCAAGGTAGACATAGCATTCATCCAACAATAATTACGAACTTGGCGTTTATAGCTAAATTGGGATGGAATATACAAATTGATGATGGGGCTTTATGGAAAAATTTACTTCTACACAAATATGATACTGATATGTCCTAACTTCACACAAGTTCTGGTTGTTCAAATGCTTAGAAGGGAATTGTTGGAGGTTGGTCTCTTTTCCAGCAGGGTAGAATATGGATCATTAATAATGGAACTGGTATTAATTTTTGGTCTGATAAATGCCTTGTGTCTAATTCGAACCAATGAGCTAATGAAAACGAGTCATCAATACTAGATTAATATACAATGGGATTGGTAAACTCTTGCTTTGTTCCTTCTGGAAAATGTCTTTCACGACCTTACAAGCTATGTTGTTTCTTTAGACCCCAATGTGAATGATAATGTATTCTAGCAAGGGACAGTCTCAGGTGTACTTCTATCCATCTGGACAATAAATATGCACCAGAAGACTCCTGACATGGGAAATTCCTCTTAATGGAAGAAATTATGGTTTCTTATGGTAGGTATTCCATGATGCTCCTTTATCTAATGATAATAGATTTAAAAGACGTCTTAGCTCCAATGGAAATTTCATGTTGATGCATGCTAAAATTGGATAGTCAATGAAGTGATATTGGCTAGCATTTTGTCCTACAAGTGCGTGTTTATCGATGAATTTTTATGTTTTTCATGTTTCATGTAGAATTGATTTGATTGCAAGGAATGAGGAAAGAAATGTAGTAGATTTGGCATGAAAAATGAAGTTTGAAGAGAATTTAGAATGATGGTAAAAAGGGGAAGAAAAGATGGATCAAAAGACGCTACAGCCATGGTGATGAGCAATTTCAGAAGTCATACCCTGAGCCACGGTCAAGGCCATGATTGTGGCTCCCTACTGCCCAAAAAGTGACAAAATTAAGGAAGATAGAATTAGGCCACGATCATGGTATTTCTATGCCATGGTATGGCCAAAGTGTGTCTAGGTCGTGGCACACAACCGTAGCCAACACCAATGTTGGCTTTCCAAAGCCGAGAGGGGCCACAATCATGGCCTCCCAATTCCACATTTGTGGCCTTCCCAGAAGCAAGAGAGAGAATGTGGCGGAAAACGTCAAGGGTGTGGGGACCAAGTGCACACCAAAGGGCATTTTTGACAAAATTTATTGTAAGGTTTGGTTGGCATGTGAAAGAGGTATTAATACTCCTCTTAGTTACACTTTTAGACATCATTCATTATTGTAGAAAAAAACATTTTCTTTGCCTTTTCATTTTCTTAAAAACGTTCTGAGGTTTTGGACAAATGGGGGAAGAGTCTGGTTTAGTTAGGTTTAACCGAAATGATTGGCCTAATAAATGTAGACATTGCCTAAATAAACTCCAAAGAGGCTTTAGGTCAGAAAAGTGGAGAGAACACTCATAATCCTATAAACCACATTCGTTAATATAGTAAATAAGAGTTTTAGTCTAGTCTCAAAAGTGCTAACTGTTAATTTATTATTGGTTGTCTCGTTAACTTTTATTTTCACTTGCTTGCTTGCTTAATTTGGGATTGCTTATATCAAAATGGAAAAAAAATCAATCAGAGAATTTATTACTTTCTTTTTACGAATTGATCACTAATAGTACTCATTCCCATGAATTTGATACCCTAGGAGTACCCCGAAGGTTAAAACTACTTTGACAACCATACACTTGAGCTAGAGTCAATCAAGTGTTTGCAGCTTCCCACACTGGCTTGTTTGTTTGTCCCCAAGCAAACCAATACCAATCCCGAGAAAGAATACAATTTGAATCAAGAAGGTTTAAGAATTCTTATACTATGCAAGTAAAATGATTAAGGAAGCAATACAATGGTATTCATCACTTATAAGAACCAAACTTGGCATTTATAAGTGGCAATTTCAAGAGTTCAACTATCAAGTTCGCTAGTCTATTGGAATCTTTAAAGCTTATGTCCCCAAGTGCTAAGTTAAAACAACTTTTCCTTCAATTCTAGAGTAAACTTGACATCATTCATTCATCCTTTCAATTATAAGTGCTTCTTTCAAAATTTCTTTCATTGCATTTTCATTTTAATCACTTCCCTCTAATTTTGAGTGTTGCAAATAAGTTAGCGAATTAAGGGCTCCTGTGGTTACACTTATTTATTTCCACCAAGAGTACTTATCGTTTTCACCTCAGATTTGGGTCCCTATGTGCTTATGCCCATTTAGGTTCACCCTCAAAAGAGAATTTTGAGGAAGCATAACCATTTTCACCTTTTATAAGAACTTTTTCTTGAATTTTAGCCAGATTACTCTAATTATTTCAGAAACAATTCAATCATTAAGCGTTTTGCATAAAACACTTAGAAAAAAGCTTGCAAGCTTTTTATTAATATCATCACTAATAGACTAAGGTTGTTGATAAAAAAACTCACAACATTGCAACCTAAAAATGCTACATTGATGTTCAAGTAACTAATAAATAAGATTTATTTCTTAATTAATCATGTTAAATGCATACTAATACATTAAAAAGTTCCTCCAACCAATTCAATCCAAATCCTATTCTTCTCAAGTTTGATGCATTATAAAAAAAATAAAGCACAATTCAAGCAACAATTTCAAGCATTTTCAAGAAAAATAAACATACAAGCAAAGAAGCACACACTCAAAACATAAGCATTTAATAGACCCTCCCCCACACTTATTTTGAACATTGTCCCTAATGTTCGACAAAGTAAGTCCAGATCATCATCAAAAAGAGCAATGAACTAAGGGATAAGTTCAATTTTCATAATTAAGCATTAAAATTAAAAGGAAGAGCGTTAAGAATGCTTCTCTATTTTCGGGTTTGCTTATTTTTGTTTTTTCCTTGAATGCACGGCATCGAACAAGAAAATTTAGTGGACACAAGTGTATAGGCATAGTTATAGGGTATATGATCATGAAAGCATCATATAAATCACTCTTACTTGCTTTTATTCAATTTAAACATGCAAAATAAGTAAGTGTGCTCTACTCTAAATGCATATGTAGATGCAGTACTACTCTAAATGCTTATGCAGGGAAAATGCATTAATTAAAAGATAGACATAATTTAATGTCATTGCAGACGTATAGTAGTTTAACATCCTTTCAAACGTATGCATTGGAGTTACTTAGGGCACAAGTAGTCCTTGAGGTGGACTCTATAGACAGTTTCAATATATTTTCATAAACTTTATATGGCTTGTGATCATTAAGCAAGATTTCAATAACACCACATGAAAGAATTTTAGAAATTGAAAATGAGCCACACCATGGAATTTTTGGGTGGACAATATAAATTTTTTTGACCTTTACAGAACTCACCCCTCAATGAAAAATCATCACATTCATTCTTGATTTTCTCTTTTATACACAAGCCCTCTTTAGATTTATTTCTCTCTTTGCACTAGGTTTTCCCTCGTGGTTGTTCTCTCTTGGTCATTCTCTTGGTTTTGCATGAAGTTCTCCCTTACTCTCCTTGTCACTCAACGTTTTCAAAAAGGGAGTTGGGTAGACAACATGCAACAAGACTCTACAATTTTAGCATCATTATAACCATCCTCAAGTGAGGAAATTTTTAAATCACTAAAGAAATGAAAATCTTGTGTTTTACTTTCTACCCTTAAAGTCAATTTCCCTTTGTTCACATCTATTAGAGCTCTCTCCGTTACTAAAAAAGGTCTAAAAAGTATAATGGGAAGCTCCATATCATTATCCATTGCAAGAATATAAAGGTCTTCGGGAAAGTAAAAATTTACCAATCTTTACGAAGATGTTGTCCACAAATCCTAAAGGAATATGGAGTGAAACGGTTGTAGGCACAAGTTCTCCAATCCAAAGCTTGTTGAATATTGAGAAGGGCACAAGGTTGACCAAGGCTCTTAAGTCACATTGTGACTTCTTGATGGCTATATTCTCAATTGAGCATGTAATGGTGAAGCTCCCCGGATCCTTGAGTTTTAAAGGGAGCTTGTTTTGAATCACCGTACTACACTCTTTGTTTAGAGCAACCATGGCATACTCCTCTAACTTCTTCTTACTAGACACAATATCCTTTAAGAATTTGGCATAATGAGACATGTGTGCAATGACCTCAATGAAAGGGATATTCATTTGAAGTTTCTTGAAAATTTTAAAGAACTTCATGAAATTGTTGTCCATTGTGTGAGCCTTCAACCGTTGTGGAAATGGAATAAGAGGTACATAGGGCTTTACCTCATTCTTTTCATTGCACCTTTTCTTCCTTAGCCTCCATTTCATGCTTGAGCTCTTCCACCATAGGTTCATTTCCCTTATCTCTCTCAATATCTTCTCTACCTTTGGCTTCGCAAGCTCTTTTTTGCTCCTCAAAGTTATATCAATCACATTCTTCATTAGATTGACTTGGGAGGTACTTGGTAACTTCTCATTTTCCCTTTCGGAAACCACCTTCCCACTTGCCCTTCTAAATTAGAAATGATGGCTTGTTGAGCTTGAATGGCTTGGTCTCCCTTAGCATCTCTTACCTCTATTTTTGACATGTATTGAATCAATAGGTCTTCTAAGGTTGGTTTCTTTTCTTGGGTATTTTGTTGGGGCAATGGTTGGGGTTGTTGTTGTTGTTGTTAGTAGGGTGGCCTAGGTTGAATTTGGGGCTCCCATATGTCTAGGACGGTTGGCATTTGGATCTTTGCAAGAGATATTTGTGTGATTACGTCATCCCGGATTGTAGGTATTTGAGTAGGGGTCATTTCTAGATTGAGCCTTAGGAAAACCACCCAAATAAGAGTTAATTGTGCCAAGTGTCCCAAATGAAATACTGAATTTGATAAATAGGCAAACAAAATTTCAATTTTGACAAATGGAAACACGCCCAAACTTATTTTGAAAAATTCCAAATGGAGACATTTGGATGCATTGAAAAAATGCTCAAACTTATTTTGAAAAGTGTCAGATGGAGACATTTGGAGATATTTGGAGACATTTAGAGACTTTATAAATCTAGCATTTTTTAGATAAGTTTGGAGAGTGTTTCAATTTCTCAAAAATTGTTTGCACTGGGACTAAAAATCAATTTATGTATTTCATTTCAATATAATTGTGTGATTTCCCCCCAAATAATTCACCTCTTCAAACCCAACTCCCATTCCTTGACTCAAGCCACAAGTTGCATCATTGTGACCAATAGCACCACAAAATGAACATTATTCTCTAATCATAGATTTCCTATTGATCTACATATTCAATTTCTTCGACGTATCTCAAATTTAGAAGATAAGTTGGATGAAGAAGAGGTTAACTAAGGAACTCCCGCATAGTTAGCCCATCATAGAAGAATTGGTTGAGCAATGCCAATGAAAATTGATGGTGGGGGCATTGACTTGCTTGCATATATTGCAGGATTGCTCTCATGCTAAAGAAGTTTGGGACTTATTAGTTGATCATTCTGAAATATCACACTTCTTTAATGGGAACCTATATGAATGGGTTCAGACAAATCTTCTGAAAGAGGAATCATGGTCTGCTATTTTTGCAACGTCATTATGGTGGCTTTGGCAATGGCAGGGTGACTGTTGTTTCTCTGATGGGAGCAATATTCCCCATATAAGAGACTTGTTCATCCGACACCAGGTGAAGGAATATGATTTTTCCAAACTGACCCATACATAGGGACTACATGTCAATAGGCCGCGACATTTATGTATTATCAGTTGGCATCCTCCTGTTGCTGATGTGATTAAACTAAACATTGATGGAGCAGCTCAAGGTAGCCCCAGAGCTGCTCGAAGTGGTGGCATTTTTAGAGATAACAATGCCAATTTTGTTATAACCTTTGTGTGCTTGGTTGGAAGAGCAACAACGATTCAAGCAGAGTTATTTGTGGTTTGGAAGGGGTTGCAGCTAGCACGACATCGAGGATTTTCTAAGCTGAAAATTGAGACTGATTCTCATGGTTTAAGTCACTAGTTAATGAACACAGGAGAATCACACTTTTATAACAACATAAAATGCCGATTTTTAAAAATGTTGTCTCAAAAACTAATTTGAAAAAATGTCAAATTAGATAAACTGATTTGTAAAAAATGCCTTTTTTGTTAGAAATCGCGATATTTTAGCGAAATTTTTTTTGTGAGAAAATCAAATTAAGGATAAAAGATCTCCAAAGTATGTAGAGGTCTCTAAGGGTCTCCACTAGAGTCTCTACAGGTCTCTAGGGGTCTCTATTAGAGGTCTTCATAAGTTTCTAGGGTTCTCCACTAGAGGTCTCCAGAGAATTCTTGAAATTTTGAATTTATAGCTCCCTTATGTATTTTTTTATAAATTTAATTGTATTTTGTTTAATATTGTCTCCAATAATCCAAACTTAAAAGTAAATTTCCCTTGTATCCACAAATTATTATCCATCTCGTTTATTAATATAAATTTTAAAAAATAAGCAAAGTCAATTCAACCTAAAATAAACACAATTAATTTTATTAATAGAACTTTTAAAAAATCAACCAAACGTTAACATCGTTTACAAAATGTAAACATCGTTTTTTTTTTAATTCTTGTGTTAACAGATGCATGCAACAACAACTCATTGTTGCATAAATGAAAAAACGATGAGTTTAAGACACAATTGAAAAAAAAAACGAAACAGATTCGCGACGCCTTGCAGCTAGATCTGCATCTCGGCATTCCAAATCCACGACCCGGGGCGAGGAGCTCTTCGATTCCATACTGCGGCTTGAGCTTCAACTTGGCGGCAACTAGGCTATGGTTTGCTAAGGAGGAAGAGGAAGAGATGAGAAATGGAGGAGAATCGAGAAGTGAGAGAGTGTAGAGAGAGAAACAGATAGACTATAATATCGAACTTGGACGAGATTTTGATATTATATATTAAATGACAATGACATTTTTTTATTCAGATTCACAATTGTGACATTTTTAAATTTAAGTTTTAATATTCTGGTATTTTAGGAAATATGGAATTGGTATTATTTGTATAAATTTACTATTTAATTATAACATGTGGCATAATAAACTCAATAAACACAGGTGCACATAAGGGGGCATATAGAAGAATGATTGATGATTACAAGAGTTTGATCTCCCGTGGAAACAAATAAAATAATTTATAAAAAAATCAATACAAATCCATTTAAAACCACACATAGTGATGACGATTTCTTCTTTGAAGCCTTCAAATTTTAGTTTTAATATTAGAATAGTACAAAAAGATGGTGGTTGGGATATTGATTTGATGTAACATTGTAATCCTATAAGATTTGAATATACGTAACATTTAAAGTTGAAGAGCTAGATCATATCAATGCACATACATCACAATTAGGCACCATACTCTTTAGTCTCCGATGCTTTCAGGACATGTCTTTCAATATTGCCTAGCTGTAGTTGGGCTCTTTTGGACCCAATATTGTACAAACAGACAAGCAAACGACAGCTGTGTCCGATGCGTTTGATCCAATGTTTTATCATTTAAATCATGAGCTTCCCAGCGGCTTGAAATGTATATTGAATCAATGTATATGAAGCGATATTTAATTCTCCAACCGTGCGTCGTAGCTGATCATCAATATTCCTCCACACAACTTATAAATCAAACGATCTAATTCGAACTTTAAGTTCTAGAATGATGAATTCATATTAAATTGGAAAACTAAATGAACGTGTGATATTTTGGTCTCATTAGTAGAGCCAAGAAAAGTTTATTATATAATGCATGCGAAATAGATAATTCTGTCGCTTAGAAATTAGAATAACATATAAATTTATTGAGGATGTACTTATCAAAAAAAAAATTGCGGATGTTTCTGAATTCTGATGTTCTTCAAACTTTAAACTATAGGTTTTGGGTCTTGAAGGTATATGAATTCTAAGCGGTTCCAAATTTGAGCTATAATTTTGCATTTTAAATCTTGATTTGTCTTTCCAAAAAAGGTTGAAGGAAAATCGGGGATCTTTCCTTTGTAACTCCTCTAATTCTTAAGTTTATAAGTTCAAAGTTTGAAACCTTGTTTTGGGAAATAAATGAAACACCTCCCTTATAAATGAAATGAGATGAGTATTTATATAGCTTGAGGGACGGTTCATTTAACCTAAACACTTCTAAAATTACACTGATTGTGGACATAGTTTATGTATGGACTTCACGTGGACTTAGCTTATTACACCAAATTTAGTGGTTTTTTAGGTCTATCTCTTCATAGGTCTGAGTCTTTAATTTTTTTGAAGAATTTCTCAGGTCTAATGGGTCTAACTCATATTAATTGCTCATCACACTTATTTGCAGATCTACCAGATACATGAGTGGAGAGAGAACATTTTGTTAATCTTCACGATATTTATAAAAGGGCCATTTATTCATTTCACTACCTCGTGGACTATTATATTCTGATGACACCTGAGGGCTGTGAAGATGTATGGCTTGGTTGATATCATGATTCATTTTTTTTCTTCTTCTATACAGCGAAATGCATGGGGAACAAACAAGTTTAGATTATTTAAAGAGGAGACATATGCAATTACTTGTTGCTTTGAATTATTAAGATGGTGACTGATATTGCTGAGCGATAAACCACTTAGGCTAACTCAAATCACAGAGAAGTTTAATTTAGACGGTGAGGAATTTCCTAAAATTCACATATTCAAGTGTTGTAATGTTTTTTTACAATTACTTGTAAAATTTCTCTCGAATAAAGTGAGTCAGGAACTAATTTCTACACAAAAAATTAAAATAAACTTAAAAGTTAAACATTTTATACTCTCTTTTTTTTGAAACCTTAAACATTTTATACTTAATAAGGAAAGCAAAAAATAAAATATTGCTAAATGAGAGCCTTAGAATAGTTTTTCTTAATTAACAGGAATTCCCTAATACTTTTAAAAATGATAAAAAAATAACAAAGAATTGGGTTTACATATTTCGGAACTGTGAATTAGAGGAATGTATACATTTGACATCTAAAGAAGTCTAATACAATGTTCCAAGAAGAAAGAAACAAAGAAAGAAACCTAATACAATAATAATTGGAGATATTTGAGATCGTAGGAGTTGAAAACGAACTAATAAAAATTGGGTTAATCACACAAATATACGACAACAAAAAAGGCAAATTTATAAATGCAACAACATATCAAAAAGTTATCATAAATACCAACATAGAATAAAGAATTTCTAAACTACCACAGTCTGACCGAGTGTTGATCATGAGTTAAAAAGTTGACCACACGTTGACTATGCTATTTGAACCAATTAAAAATGAGTACAACTGAGCACAATAACAAAATAAGAACAAACGCCAACAAATGAGTACGAGTTATTTAAGACTTGTTGATAACACCAACAAATGCTTACAAACAATTAGTACAAAATGAGAACAAACGAGTACAGAAGAGAAAAAAATGAGTACAACTAAAAAATAGAAGGGACTGAAAGCTTCATATTTTCTTTATTATTCGAGTAAAAAAGGAGAACAAATCGAGTACAAAACGAGAACAAATCGAGTACAAAAAATAAAATTTAACGAGTACACAACCAGTACAATCCAAAATTAGGTATTATTTTATAATTTTACAAACTAAAAAGGACTATAGAACGAGTACATATACAAAATTTTAGGTTTCCGAAATTGGGGTTGTAGCAAGGGTTTTGAAACTCTAGCCGCCAATCCTTACAAGTGTCGTCTCTCCACCACCGTGTACCACAATCACCAGCACTACCACCATCCACCTCCATCATCCTCGAAATTACCAGGCAACTCATCTACCACAATCGTAATCCTCCATCACTACTGCCGCGAAAAACGATAAACCCAACACGATTAAAAAAACTTGCCACAATGTCAAACCAGTTCAATCATACATGAAACACACCCGTAAAAACTCTTACAACTGCCATCCCAGTCACATTTCAATCACGATAGCGGTGACATCATTGAATCTCTACCAGATCTCTCTCTCTCTCTCTTGGCTAGAAGCACGGTTACAAATTCATCACCGTCGCCATTGGGAACCGAATTGCGAACGCCATTGCAAAAGATCGGTCATCATCGTCGTCGTGGTTCAATCTCTCTCTCTGCTCACATGAAGTCAAAAGTCCGAGGAGGAGAAAGGATATGGAGGTGGGGAAAGAAGGAAGAGAGAGATACGAAGAGAAGAGGACCAAAGAAGATGTATGAGGAGAGAACGAGAAAGAGCAACATAGAAGAGAATTTAGGTGAGAGAGGACAGAAAGAGCAAGGCGATGAGAGAGAAAGAGATGTGAGACTAGAGAGGGACAACATGAAAGAGAGAAGATAGAACAAAGTGAGGTGAGAGAGAATAGAGAGAAAAACGAACGAGATGAAAGGAGTGAGTGAGAGGAGAGAGAAACTGAAAAAAAAAGTATAAATACTGTGTTATTTGTGAAACAAAAAGATATGAATTTTATATAACAAATTAGATAATCCCTTCATGTGGTATTTGTGAATTCAAAATGACCAAAAATGACATGGGGTGTAATTTCCTCATAAAAATTCCTTTACATAACAAGTTAAGCATTGTCAAGTTGGAATAGTTCAATTGATAAGACACATATGTAAGATTATAAAATGTTAAATTTGAGGTATGAAATGGTGAAAATAGTGTTATTTTTAAAAATTTCCAGAATTTATAGGATTGAGCGTATTTTGTGATCAGACCCGTAATCTATACAAACAAAAAAAAGGCATAATAAGAATCTGGGTTCTTTGGGTATTTTCCCATCTCATTTTAAATGGAAAATCACACATTTATTTCAAAAATAAATATGGAATTTTTTTAATAGGCTCGAAATAAAATCATTCTCTCAAATGGAAACACGAGTGAAACTCCTTTAAAAATGCCATTTTTGCAAAAAATTGTGATATTTTCATGAAAAATTGATTTTTCCGTGAAAAAATGATGTCCAGGAAAAAAAATATTTGATTTTTCCAAAAGGTCTATAATGGTGTACACAAGTGCTCAAAAGCGAGTTCATAAATTTTTTATAATAAATTTTATTTAATTAATTTTTAGTGTAATAATTTTTTTAAATTATGTTGAATTATTTGTATATATAGGTATTCAATGTCCACGATATTTAAAGGTTTGCATATGTAGTTATGTGTTTAAGCACCTAGAAGTGGAGTTGTGCCAACCAGTGATGAATGGTTTTCAAAATGGTCCATGCAGAATGGAAAGCTACACACGCAGAACTATGATGAATGAACAGCTTACGCATGTAAGCAATGGTAACGCACATAAATGTTGATGATCTCAGATTTGAGAAGAAATTGCATTTGTTTCACAACGGCTATATTCTTGATTCCAACGATTACAAACTTCAATAAGGCTATAAATAGAAATCTCCAACATCAAAAGAAGAGAGAATCCGTACACACATTTTTCTATCTTTATTTCTCTCATTCTCTATTTTATACCCACTCTTACTATTTTCATTTGCTATTATTGTTGGGTTGGGTTGAGCTTGAAATTTGTGTTTTGGAGCACAACTTGTAACAATCAAAGTATTTGATTATGGGTTAGATAGGTTTTCTTGTTGAGCCTTAGAAAAACAATGGTTTAAGGTTTTTCTTGTTTTGGTTCCTTGGGAAAAAAAGATAGTGTATGTTTCCTAGTTTGTTTCCTGCAAAAACTAGATGTTGTAACAGTTTCCTTATTGAGCCCGCAAAAATAAGGGGTATAAACGGTTTCTTTGTTGAGCCTACAAAAATAAGAGTTGTAATGGTTTTCCTCCACCCGGAAGTGAAGAGATAGTGCATTGAAATTCTCTAGGGGTGTTAGAGGAGTGGAAGTATGTCAAGAAGGACCGAACTATTACAATTTGAATTTATTTTTCTCTTTCCTCAACTCATTTACTTTATCTTGCACTTAGTTGATATTGTGTGTGGATTGGATTTTCAGTTTTGAGTTGTTTCCACATTTGAATTTTTGATTTGTGTTCAAAAGAACTTGTAGAAACTTTGTTCTTTGTTTTAATTAGAAAATTATTTTCAATAGGTTTTAAACTTGCTCAAAATTCAATTCACTCCACCTTTAGGATTTCCATCTTTGGGACCAACATACAAAAGGTATACGCAACATAAATTTTGGGTGGACGTCGCCGTCAACACCAGGTCGATCTTTGAATTAAATTCAGTAATTGCAGAACTTTAGGGACCAATTTTTCAATTTTATCAAACCTAAAGGACTAAAATAACATTTTGCATCACACCACATTTGACTTCTTCTTCCTCCCCACAGCTAAGGTTTGAAAACCCCTAGTTGCCACCGCCACTCCATTAGTTGTTTGCATGTCCTCTGATTTTCAGATTGACGAAGAGAGAGAGAAGACGATAACGATTTTCAGATCGACGAGGAAAGAGAGAGAAGACAACCATGGCAAAGAAGAAAGATAAGGACGCGGCCAACAACATCATTATGTTCTCCTTCTTCCCTGAGCGCAAGCAAAACCGAGAGACTGCAGAAAGGAATCAAAGCCGAGACGACAGAGGTGAGGAGAGAGAAAGATATAACGATGATGCAGGAAGAGAGGGAAGCAAGGAAGAACAGGTGAGAGTGACGGAGAAGAAAGACGGGAAAAAGAGAGGGCGACCAGGGTTTGGCGGAAGAGAGGAAGAAAGGAGAGAAAACGAAAGAGAGCACACCGGTTTTATTTGATTAATCTGGCATTTTTGAAACTCAGTTTAAAAAATGTGGCATTTGCGAAATAAAGTTTGAGCGTATTTTTATTTGTAAAATTTTAAAATATGTAGTCTTATTTGTACAATTTTATATTTTAATTACAATAGTTTGCGTAATTAAATTCATTTGAAGTCCTATCTTATTTGAATGAGGTTCTTTCCTAGTTGAAAAAATTCTTTTGCAATTTCGTTCATTCGAAACCTTTTTTATTTTTTACATAGTTTTTTGATAGATTTTGGAAGTATTTAAAGAACTTACCATCACTATCAGAGGTGACATTGCATTTCAAACCCATAATTAGGCGGAGTAACATTTCAACATCCGAGAATGAATATATTTTGATGAATTAGTTTCTCACATTTGGCATTAGTGTGGAAGCCATGTCGCTATTATAGATGACAATATGACATTAAACACCCTGTATGTTAAGTATACGTGAGTATTTAACGAATTTTTTGATAAAATTTTTATTCCATTGGTAAATATAGTGTCATACTCCCACATCACCTAAAATCGAGGTAAATAGTCACTTATAAGTACATTTCTTCCTCAAACCACTGAGACGT
>CAODLS011365525.1:0-14826 GCA_948243855.1 Flueggea neowawraea | reverse complement strand
AAAGCTTACAAGAGTTTTCTCAAGCCACCTATTTATATGTTTACAATGTTTAATAGGCAAAATAAATCATCCCAAGCCCTAATTTCCGTCCAACACCCATCAGGAAATAAGACACGGACAAGGAAGTGCCAAACACAGACGAAATCAATGAACACACGGACAAAAACCCATTTTCGTGGGAAACTGCCTAGTACACGGGTTGGGACACGGTCGTGTCCCTAGCGCTGCCACACACGATCTGGGACACGGCCGTGTGACAGTCCGTGTCCCCAGCGAAAACATATTCTCTTCCGGACAGTGAGTTCCACGAGCACACCCACGGTTTGACTTCTCTTGACACGGTTTGAGCACATCCGTGGACGTCCAGAGTCGACCCAAAACACCTCCAATCTTCATCAATTCCACTCCAACTTGTTTTGCCCATCCAAAACATCAAATAACTTCATAAAACTCCAAAGAAAATTCAATTTAATTCAACAAATACCTTCTCCAGAAAGAGTCTCAATCTAAAACTCATATCCGTTGTATTGGTAAATATTAAGACTTTCTTTCTGAACCAGCTCCAACTTAAATAGGATGAGAAACTGAACTAACTTTTCACAATCGCTACAAGAAATCTGAAAAACAGTATAACATGAATCGATTAGGAAAACAATAACACATCCACAGAGTTTACCAAAACAAACCCAGAATTAATAGACATAATTTCATCCTTTATGCTTTCCACTTCTAGCAAAGTTAAGATACACGAATTATGTAGATAAGCTTCTTCAGTTTGTCAATGTCAGCACTGCCAAATATCAGAAAATGAAGATATTATATAAATATCCGCATGCAAAACAGAAGCCAAAGTCAAATTAAAAAGCAAAATTCTTTATATTAACATCCCCTTGCTGGTATTGAATACCGATATTTTAGCAATAAAAGACTTCATTATGTAATTTCATCGTGAATTGGAAAAAAGGATCAAGGCAAGATTTCTTGGACTGACGAAGGCTTTGTGGATCTTGATTGCAGTAGGAGTTACAGCAGTAGGCACATACTCGAAGCAACAAACAGCGAATAGTAAGCAAAGCCATTAAGGAGAAAAACTTCGAAGAGTTCTTTCTTCTTACAGTACCTTGTGGGCTAAGTCAGAAGAAGAGCTCTAGAATATATTGAATATGATCAGTGCCAGATTTTAAATTGACATGTCAAGAAACAGGGAACATATTAAGTTGATAGTGGGAAATATATATATATATATATATATAAAGTGTAACGATGCAAGAGAACCATATCATAGTTTGAAAATAGTTCACATATAAATTCTTATTCCACTGCTGATTGTTGAGAATGAGGACAAAGGCTGATAATGTGGGAAATGCCTACTCATCCTCTGCCTCTACAAAACAAAATCTGGAGAAAAAAATGAAAAAACAAAATAGACAAGTTTTATATTGAGTTCAAATTCCATCAAAACCTTCCACTAGGGTTCTTCATTTGGAGGGATTTATAATATAGCACTAACTGCTTTCATTTGCTTCTCATTCTTTCAAAACATTAGTTCTTTAATTCTAGAATAGCTTTTAAAAAAATCATAGAACAAGTTGACAAAAGAAATAATTAAGCGATTTAATACAAACTTCTCAGTCCATTAACCCTACCGGCTACCAAAGAGCAAAAAATATGTTCTCTGTGCCATTTAGAGATATGAACAAACTGACCATTTAGTGTAACCCTCCACTAAGGCTAATTTCAATCAATAATGTTAAAAAAATTACATAAAACGAGGAAATAGGGACAAAATATATTTTGTCTACTGAAAAATGTCCATTTAGGGACACAAACTAACGTCTCTACTGAATGAATCATTTTGGCGCTCCGCCAAAACAAACCCGCGCCTATGTTTTGGTAGGATGATTGATATTGGGAGACGTGACCTCATTTTTGTCACCGAATGTTTATTTTATGGGCACAATTTATTGCGTAGCCAAGCGTCTCGTCTCCCATTGTCTACTAGCGAGTGTTTATGTATGATTTCGCCACTAAAATATCGCGACAAAAAGTTCAAGTTCTTGTAGTGCTTAGATATGTGTCCTAAAAGTAAACCACATTTCATCACTCATAAAAAAAGGACAGCAGTAGTATCGAAGCTCTCTTAATCTCAGAAATCAATATTTAAGTCTTCTTTTTATACGGTGAAAACGATTGGTATTATTTTTCTTTCAATTAAGAGTGATTACATGCAATTACAACCCACACAACTCCTCCTCGTTCTAGCAAATCATTTTTTGCCTTTGAAGTTTAGTTTCAATAAATATATTCGGAATAAAAATTCTGATTTTGTGACAAGTTTTGCTGAATAGTTCGTTACATATGCTCAATCAATGAAACAGACAGATATTTCTTAGCGCCTGAGACAGCATATATAAAATATGGCTTCTCCATGCTCTTTGTTTCTTTTTAATTTTTTTTTCTTTCTATATCTTCATTTTCTTTCTGCATAGTATATTAAGCGTGTCTGATGTTGTCTTCTTCGCCTGAATGGGGTCACAAAACATGGTCAATAGCCATACTTATCCAAACCCAAGTCAGGACTGACGTGTTGGCCTCAATTACATCTCTATTTCCCACAGTGCTGGACGTGGAGCAAAAAGATTTCTCAGAAATTTTCATGCATGCATAACGTAAGAGTCAAACTTAATTAATACATGTGTTGGTGTTGCCATAATCTTCTTCATAATTTATCTTGAAGCAGTCGGTCAGATGGGGAATTCTGAACTTAACACTGTTTCTAGTACTAATATCTTATCTATTTGTGCTCTCAAATGTGCATGATTTCAGACTTCATATCTTTCCATGCTGGACTTTATGCTAACAACTGTCAATGTACGTACTAAGTACTCCAAAGATATTGATCAGTTAATTATTTCTTAGTAACAGTTTATAGACCTGCACTGCAGTTTATGCTAAAATCATCTTTTAATAAAAAAAAAACCATGATCAATTCTCCCATACTGAGCTAATTAAGAAAGTGAAACGAGGTTTGGAACTTTTGCGTTAATCATAAATTAAATCATTTTTATTTATAAAAGACATTAATTGAAGGGGGTACCAGAATTTCCTCATCAACTTTTTAGCTATATTTTTTGGTTGACTACATAATAGAATCCACGACAGGTTTACAAAAGTCTACGTCTCGTGGCATTGACCATTAACTTCTTTACCTGAAAAACTTAGTTCAATCAAATAGTACCACAAAACACATTTAGCTTCTTTAATTACGATCAAAAATGGATTCTACACTTATGCATTGATTACATAAATTTCCAATATAGATAAGGATTTGTGTTTGGTTTTTTTGGCGCACATGGAGGATAATAGTATCAAACATTTTGGAAAATGTGTACTATAAATACCCATATCTGTACCACTTAGTGATCCATCAATATTCCCAACAATTATTTTTTCTAAATTTCTTTCTTTTTCATTTTTAAAGCCGAATAATAAGTATGACAAATAGCCTCAGAATGAAGATAGTTCTTTTGATCATCATTGTTGTATATTCTTTGATTTTTACTTTGTTAATGGTGTCGAACAAGGTTCAGACAGTTGCGAGGCCCTTGGGCAAGAATCCTCCATTTGTTGAATCAGAAATGAAAGGTCCAGTTCCACCTTCTGGCCCATCTGGATGAACCTATAATCCCGTTCATAAGGGTGGACACTGCTGAAGGCTCTCTCTCTCCATCAATATCTTATTATTTTATGAATAAACTTATAGAAATCGTTTGGTTTACAGTTTTTAAGTGAGAATGAAGAATGGAAATCAGATTTCTACTCTCATTGTTTGTGTTTAGTACACTAAAAAACAATTCTCATTCTATTAGGAAATAAGATTACCACTTAACCTGTAATTTGATTAATAAAAATCCCTTGTTAATTAGATTTTCATTATCTTATAATTAATTGTAAGAGTGAATGTTTTTTTTATCATATTTTTAATTTTCTTTCATTTTTCATCTTTTTTATTTATGAAAATCGAAATGAGCTATTATTAAAAATAATTATTAAAAATAATTTATAATATTTATTTTTTATACAATAATTATTAATTTAATTTAAATAATATAAAAAATAAAAAAATAATCTAAATTTAATCTAAAAAAAATTTGGGCCAACTCACAAATTATCCAATCTTTACCTAAACGTTTTATTTATTCTCATTATAAGTTTGTCCTGTAAGAAGCTCTCATGGTCGGTCATGGCTTTCCTTATAGTCTAATAGAACTGACATTGTCAAATTCAAAAATTCTATTTCTGATAGAAGTACATGTATAAAAAATCTTATGACTATGATTAAGATGTTTGTATGCGACAAATGATGGCAGAATCATAGTAAGTTTTGGATGAATGAATTTAGAAACATATCCTCCACACAATATTTGCAATTCAGATTTCAGCTCATAGTTGCAAGGATAGTGCTGAGTGTTTATCGAAAAACTAGTGTGGCTATTCATTTGTATCATGCATCAAACTAACTGAAATTAAAGAATTAAAAAGAAAAATGTTTAAAATGGAGAAGGCGTTGCATATTATATTCATGCCGTGCATACACAAACGAAAAAATTGACTTGAAAGAGTAATATATTTTATATTCAAGTGCTACAGGTGGAGATGAAATAAAGCTTTATAATTGATCGACAAGAAAATCAATATCTTACATGAATTGTATTCGTAGTTTTCTCTGGTATGTTTGTTTTGGTATATTATACAAATATATTACCATGCATACATATTATAATTATAAAAGACGTATTTTTTAATCAAATAACTTACCATTAATCTGCAATTAAATCTACTTAATTTACCAAAATAATAAACACCCATCAACGTTTTAAGAGTTCCTCAATTCGTTTATTAATTATGGAAGCAACGTCAAATTTGGGCTAAGGATGCCCGAAATCCCTGAAAACTCCAAACTTATAAGTTTGTACTCTAAGAAACTCTCATGGTCGGCCATGGATTTCCTTACAGAAGCACATCACATTGCAGTACTGATGGGGTCTCTCTCACTAGGAAAAGAAGATGGTAATGGAGGGGTTTAGTGATATATGACGTTAACATACAGATGGATACCAGATTATGTATTAATGAGTGATTTCTATTTGATGAATAAAGTTTTGCTGATCACTGTATGTCGTAGAATCAGCCTAATTAAATCGATAGTAATTAGCGTCATGCATGACTGAATTCAACCTTCATTTCGACAGCTCATGCTTTACGTGCCGGTAATATATATTTGGGTCTCTACTTGTTCTAAGCAGTGACGCCTTCCCAACCTTTTCTTCGAACTCACTTGGAGCATCTGGTTTTGTCTTTTTTTTTAAAAAAAAAATTAATATCTATGCCAATTAAGCATTCTATTTATTTTTTATTCTATACACTCGGTTTTGATTATTTGACCGACTGACTAAATCACTGCGTAACGTCCGTATTGAGCAAAGTTGTTCATAAAATCATGATCACACCAACCTAGCTACAATTCTTCCCTTTGAAGCACTCAGCGGTTTGAATATGCAATTGACGACTTCCGGTGGTCTAATATTCAAGTCTTCAGTTTGGGTTCCCTCAAATGTTAAAGATCAAAGTCCATCACTTAAAATTGTACATGTACTTGGACTCCAATATATATATATTTTTGATAAGTAGTTGGAATTCAATATATATATATATGTGTGTGTGTGTGTGAAATTTTATTTGGAATTTTACTAATTCAATGTTCAAAGCATATGCATAGCCAAGTCAATTGTAAGAAATCAGGTTGCCACCAAGTCAATGAACCAAAGAAGGCAGAAGCTATTCCCTACTCGGCAAGGCACCAAACCAATGTGCCTATAAATACCAAAGCATTCATTTCTGAAATTCTCATTAACCCCACAATATCAGAATCCTGAACGACAAAAATCAAAACAATATGGCAAGCAGCAAAAGAAGTCACGTAAAATTGTTATGCACATTGTTGATTATAAGTTTATTCGCTCTAAGCGCGCTACAAGTTTGTGAAGGCAGGACTTTGCGTGGAGAGGAATGGCTCAAGAATTTCTATAACTTTCCATTATCATATATTAATGAGTCCCTCCAAAGGGGAACAGCGCCTCCATCAGGTGGTTCTGGTTGCACGTACATTCCTGGCGGAAGTGGATACTGCCCCCCCTGACTCAGTATCATCATCTGAATCGCCCTCGTCCACGTCGTTTTGACGTTCCTTATGCCTGCTTAGTTCATTGTAGATATCAAGAAATACTGTTCGTCTGGAAGTATAGATGAACACATATTTATTTAGCAAGAAAACGATTCTTTACATTTTTTGATATTCTTTTTCTTTTATGTATAGAATAAAACCAAGCTTTGTAAGAATATTTCACCAATAATTTAATATAAATTAATGTCAGGCGCATCTGCTGTACTATATATATATATATAGTAATTTTTTTATATATTGATTCAACTAGATTGACACCGTACATAAAGACTTCAACCCTAATTTTACCAATTGCAACAGTTACAACAGAAATGGTTTTTCACTTTTTTTTTTCGTTTTTAGTTATACAATCAACTGTATATGATCAATCTAGATAAAATTTTAGATAATATATGGGAAAAATGGGAAAAAATACATTTTTAACCATGTATTAATAATGAATTCATTATATAACCCTGTCAAAAAAATGGAAAAATGGTACCTTTTTTGGCCCCTTATCAAAATCTTTTAATTTGGCCCCTTTTATGAGAGTAAAACAATTTGCATATGTGAAAGTAATTAATAGGAGACATAAAGGTATACGTTTACGCTGCTGCTAGGAAATTTCAGACAACTCATTTGAATTTATAATGACATTCCCATATGCTAATGTCAAATTAATTTGTGCTAGTCAATCTCAACCTAATCAAACACAACTTAAGTCTAATTGCGGGAATTATAATCAGCTTAATTATCACATGATTGGGCTGAAGTCAAAAAAGAAGTCTGCTCAAAGTCCCAATTCAATAACTTGCAAAACAGTAACACTATTTTGTTTTTCAAAATTAATTACAGGAAATTATTTGTCAATCACTGCCTCGTCATTATTTTTCCTCTGCACACAAATTTCCTGTTGGTTAAATGGGGGCTAATGTAATTTATGCACTTCTTAAGTTGATGATTCATTAGTTTCCCATGAACTTGAGGACTATGTAAACTTTCTTTGACTAATAATTAATGCCCCTGATTAATACACATTCTTAATGCTCTCATTTACTTGTACAACTCCAACCAACTTGAAATAACTGATAGTGACATGATTCAAGTAGTATATTTCTTTTGTCAATTGATAAATAATCGTATTCATCATAGATATAAGAATTGGTCTGAAAAGATTTTATGTATTAAAAAACTCAAATTTTTTAGTTTTTTTTTTCTCTCCAAAAACTCGAAAATGTTATATTGTGGAGTCTATCAACTTGAAAAGATGTTGATTGCCATTAGGCTATCCTATTGGATATTTGGATTACGATCCTAGCATTATATCATATGAAAGCAAGTTTCCTAGTACTTTAAGAAACATCAGTATTTTCTTTGTTCTTGTACAATAAAACCATTTTTTAAGTTGACTTATTTTTCCAGTCAAACAAAAGCTGCCACTGAAAAGCTTATTCATATACAGCACGCCGAATTTGAACAACAATGTTTCGATTTCCAACCTCAATTTTAGTACGAAATATTCACTTCATCTTAACAATTAGCCATCTCCGAGTCCGAGTCAGTCTCCACTATGGAATCTGCGAAGCAGCGTCATGGGGAATAGTCCGCTTGCAATCCCATTTGCCCCGCCACAATGCAACATCCGGTTTTTGATTTAATTATAATGGAAATAGTTTCAAAACAACCTTAAACTGAGTCATGTGATTTGTGAATAGATATTTTTGTTCAAAGAGCTTGGCAAGTTTGTTAGGGGCAATTTTGTTGGTAGCTGTCGGAAGTGTTCGTATTTGACACTTTATATTTGAGACATGACTGAAAGTGATTGACGTGAGATTACGAGATTCCAAGTTTAAATGGTTGTGATCAATAAAAGGATAAGAAGAAGACTGCATGTGTTCTTGGAAATTAACAGATTCTTGGATTGAATAAAAACAAAAGCTTTAGATATACTTCACAGAAGGTTTTATTCTTTCAATATTTACAGTATATAGTTCTTGTTTGGTACAAGAGAATTGAGTGGGAATCAGATCTGTGTATCATACTACTTTGTACAATTTGCAGCCACAAATAGAATAAAGGGAAAGAAAAGAAAGAACAAACAAACAATATTGATGTATGAATAATCTTGATCGTATAAAGTGGCCACCTGTGACGGTTAATTCTTCCATTAAAATTCGGCCCTGAAAGAGAATCTTCCGAATCAAAAACATTCTTCATCTCTGATTTGTAGCAACACCGAAAGGGACCATAAGGCCAGGGTAGGCTGTGGTGGCATGAGGCAAAGAAGCAGCAGCAAAGTTCATTTCCTTGACAAGTTTAGGACATGGTGGACCGTTGCCGCCGGGAATGTTGGTGCAACCTGAAGATTCAGAAGAAGGCACATCACCCTTCTGAAGGGACTCCAATGAAAGTTCCCTGTTCACCTTTTCCTCTAGTACTCTACTGGCTCTGTATGTTGGAATATTAAGAGAAACAAGCAAAAGTGTTGCCAAAACAATTTTGAGAAGTCTCATGATTTCTTGATCACAACACTGGTTAAAAATCAACAAAAAATAAACATATGAATTGCTTTATGGGAGGGTGTGGGTGTGTGTGTATTTATAGTGATAATCTTTGAAAAGTTAGGTAAGTTTAATAGTTGAGATATGGTGACTTTTGACGAGAGTTTTAAGGTTTCTAATTACCAAAATGTACTGAATAATGGATAGGTCATAAAAGCCGGGGAAGTGTTTTTTTTTTTCAACTTCGATTTCATTTTTCTTTCCTTCTTTTTCCATGCACTTTGCTTATTTCTCACACAAAAGATGGGGGAAGTATTTTTTTTTTTAAAAAAAAAAATTCCGTCCCTAATCAAACTTGCCATTCTTGGCGCTGGAGATAGATAATGAGTTCTGTTAGCAAGGCATTGAAAATAAAACGGTCTTTGAAGAGAAAAAGAGAAGGTTACAGGAACTTTCTTGGTATTGCAACAGTTTGGACCTTGAAGCTGCAGTGTTGAATAGAAATTGGTTGGCTCTGTCAATGCTGGCATAAACAAGAGATAAATAAGTTTGAATTACAAGGAGATTAAACCACTTGCGAGACATCCTCCTTGTAGTAACAGTAAACCCATTATTGAAGCATTCAACTGTAAACGGTCAAGTATTGAACTTGACCTATCCACTTTACACGTAAAGATAATCTCGCTTTGATCATAACACTCCTCAAACTGTGATTGTTCAAGGACAAAAATGTTTGTTAAGTTTCTAAAACAGCTGCCTGTAACACTTACTCAAATTTTGCATTTGTAGACCTCACCCAGGTTACAGTCTTCGCAGGTTAAAGTGGGGGAATTCCCCTGTATTTCAGATCATTTTTACCTTCTTTTGTGGCCAACCATTCTTCATTGATATCGATAGATGATTCTAGGAGCATAAAGTCTAAATCTTGACAGAAAACAAACCAGAGAGGAGGAGAACGTGAAGCCAAATGATTTAACAAACTAAATAACAGGAGACAAAGAAACACTCTTTACAAAATGTTTTCTTATGAAAAGATTACAATCCCACTCCAAGTCTAGGACCAACATTTTCCTCCATTACATTATTAGAACGGACAATGACCCACTAATTCTGAGGCAAATTCCGTTCTTCAAGCCTTCCTTCAATGTCCATTTGAAGGCCGAAACATTGTATAGCCATTTACGCTACATGCCAAATTTGAATAGTCATGACCATAATATGGCGAGCCATCAGCTTCTACGTTCCTCATGCCAAGTAAAGAAAGATCAGAACCAGCCATTTGCCAGTGGTTCAACATTAATCCATCGATATGCCCGTTTGAATAAGACATTACACCCGCCTGTGGAACATATTCCCTTAGCGTGTCATAATGGGGAAGGGAGGAGCCGTACTCCTGTTGAAACCCGCTCTCATGGTAACTCCTTGTCCTCTCAAACCTGCAAGAGCCTCTGGTTGATGAACCCAAGTCATGGGTTCCACCTAAATCAGATGGAAACGAAACCTGTCGATTTAAAAGGTGCGATCCATCACTAAAAGAACGAAAGACTCTACTTGCTCCAGCTACCATCCCGATACTTTGCTCATCATCAAGCAAGTCATTGATGATGTCAAGATGGGGGAAGTCATCTGTTGCAACACCTGGTGCCTGACGACCAGATGTACCAGCTGGGAACTCTGTAGAGAGGTGTTCAAGAGATCTGCTGTGTGCAGGCTTGTACAAGTCTAGGTTTTGAAAACCATTTATAAGGGATGATGACTCAGCGTGCATGCTTCGGTTTTGAACGCCATTTATCAAGGATGATGACTCGGAGTGCATGCTCCTACTAGAATCCCTTTGAGGAATCTCCATCCATTGCAGTCCGTTCGGTAGGATCTCCCGAGCTACCATGGAAAAAGGAAATCCAGAGTTTCCATCTACCCTATCAGAGCTTGGCGGTAAAAACATTGGAGCAGATCCAAAAGTAGGCTGTGCCTTCGCAGGTGATAGATTTACTCCTGAACTTTGAGCATTGGCCTGAGTGAAACCATTGGCATGAGCAAAACCACCTGAAGCTGAGCTAACAGAGTTACCCATTATGGCATTCCTAAACAATTGAGGAACGTAACTATGAGTTGCTGGTGAAGGCTCTGGACCCAGCCGACCAGCTGCACTGACTGAACGAGCAAGTGATGGGGTTGATTGCACCACGGAAACAACAGGAGCTGTTGGTCTGGGACCAGGCATTAAAGGAGCACTGGAAGGCCTAGGCATTGCAGGCGCTTGCTGTTGCATAGGCTTTTCAGATGATTTTGGAGGCGAGGAGTTATGACTCTCAGGTTTGTGTATGCCTGTATTTTGGGTAGACAGAGTGGAAGGGACTGCTCTATCAGCCGGCTGTGGGTTATGTAAAGACTTTTTCTTAATTTGGACAGCATCCATTGGCGCTGAACTTTTGCTTTCTGGCTTCAACTGACCACTGCCTGAGGCACTTTTGGGAGGACTTCTTGGTGGGCTTTTGGCAGAGGATGGTACAGCAGTTGTCCTTTCTTTAGAGGATCTTTCCATATCAACCAGATTTTTGTTACTTGATTTCTTCTGCAGTGAAACATCTTCCTGTTCCTGTTTCAAAGAAAGAGATGCTCTTGCTGATGAATTCAAATGAAAAGTTGAAAAAGGAAGAATGAATGGAGAGCATATTGAAAGGTGCAAATTTCACAATAGAATCAGCACTATTTAAAATAAATACAATAGATAACCATCAAAATCCATTTGCACTATCAAAATACGAAGAAAAATGCAAAGAGAGACAAAATTTAACCAATTCCATGCAATTACTGCCGAAATATTGTTTTCTTAAAAGAACCAAAGTCAATGAAAAGAGATTGCAACTTCACCTTTTTAACTGCTTGCTGCTCAGAGCATGGTATCCTATCCTGCAATGCAAGAGCAGCAGTGTCAGGCTGACATTCTCCAGGCTTATTTCTTCCAGTAGCATCACCAAGATCCCCACTTTCCACTGCAGTCGAAGAATAATGGTTATCGATTTCAGTTGTCCCAGACCCATCACATGACACCTTGCTTCGTTGAATCTTCCATCTAAACAGGAAATGCATAAGATAATGGCATACAAAGCCTGGCAATTGAAAAAAATAACAGAGATATCAAAATCGCGATTTTACCTGCTAGGAGATTTTTCATATTGGTGATTGTAATACGAGTTCCCTTTATAAGCACCATTTACTACTGATGGGACTGAATCAGTAGAACATGTTGAGGAACTATCATCCATTGCAGATGTGCTCCTTTTCTCAGCTGTTCCATTAGGTATAGATGACAACCCACCAACTCTGCTGATACAAGCTTCCAGGGGAAGATGAACCTCTGATGTATCAGTATCCCAATTGACAAAACTTGCATCTCTTTCTTCTGAATCAGGTTGTGGCATCTCAGTAGTTCCATCAACTGAATCAGATACATCAGAAACATCTTCCAAAATATCAGGCTTTTCCACTGAAGGAAGCACTTCCTCTGTGATTGTGTCTTTTTTTTCATCACCTGAAATTTCCTCTTGTAGCCTTTCTGAAACTGCCACACCAGACCTTTCTTCCCTTCCTTTATCTTTTCCTTTGCCTTTGTTGCGTTTTTGTTTACCCTACAGTTTACAAAATTCTTACCAGTCATCATAGCATAAAATAAAATAACATGTGTGCATAATATAATATTCAATTTCACAAGGAATTTACTAGCAAAAATATTTTCAGTTTATTGGAATATACTTGCATCTTCCACCTAAATCAGAGATAAATAGCATTGATAAAACACAAAACCTGTTTCCTCTTTGATTTCTTTTCTTTTTCATGTCCACCACGTTTAGCCTTCTGCTCCTCAGCTAGCCATGCTTCCTCTTCTTCACGAATTAGCTCCTCTTGCCTTTTCAAAGCAACAGCTTCCTGGTAGGCAACCTCAATTCTATGACTACAGGTAAAGGATAAAAATTAGAGCATTGACATATACAGAAAAGAAAGTAACTTATAATCGTCATGCAAAAACCATATTAAAGTCCAAGATTAATAGACAAGTCTTGAAACAATTGAAAGCAAAAAGGAGCAGGCAGCTGAAATGCAATAATACCAACAACTGAACTACCAAGCAAAATTGAAAAAGTTCTGAGAAAAGTTGTTGACATATTACTTGAAAATATGAGCAAGGACAAATATTTCAACTGTCCTGCAACCCAATTCTGTAAGCCGCCTTTCATCACGCTCAATGGAGTCTTTGTTAAAGTCCTCTCCAGAATTTCCATCCTGTGGACAAGTGCAAAGTGTTTCTGAGACGTTGAAAATCATATAATTACCCCCACTCTGCTAATCTCAAAACACAACTACACAAATGCCAACCCCCTCAATGGTGACAGGGGGATATATCATCACATATTTTGTTATTTTGATTCAATATATGTTCGATTTGTTCTAGGAAACAAAACATCGAAATGGCAGGAAACTTCTCTCAAGTATAAGAAGGGAATATTAATCATAGATCTTCAAGCTTATGGCATAAGTTGAAGTTCAGTGATATATTCACTATGTGATGTCATTCAAGTCAACTGAAGAGAAGCTGCCAAAAAACAACTTATATTATCCAAAGGAAACTTGGGCATTTATTAAGTGGACTGTATTCGAAATTTATTTTCATATTCAAACAAATTTACATATCGCAAACACATCTGTAAAAGTGATCATTAGAAAAGTATTACTAAATTAGACAGCTTAAAACACTAAACTAACATAAAACTTAGACAAATAATCACTACACCAACTGAAATTTAACCCACCTTTGTACGATTTTGAGGACCCTTCTCATCTTTTGGAGGCAATGGCTTCATTGCAGCTCTCTCAATTAGCAGCAGTACATCATCCACTAGAACAAACATATCATTCTCTACCGAAACAATTGGAGCTGGTATTTCTTCAGAATCCAACAATTTCACCCTTCCTTTCTTGCTCTTAGTTTGGCCCTCAAGAGCCTTTAATCCACTATACAAGGAATCCATTACCAAGGTAGATGTAACTTCCTTCTCTATAAAGAAATGTTTTACAACTACTTTCAGGATTACATCTGTTTTCTCCCTAGACATGCGGCGCTTTGAATTTTGATCCATTTCCAACCAGAAAGAGCAAAAACTGCAAAAGTCAACATTGACCACACCTATAATCAGAACTGAATACAACAGCAACTGAAACAAAAGAATTTAAGCAGCCATAAGTACAGGTTGAAAACATCACAAGATTGCGTCCAGCAACAACAAATCACAGTCCAGGGACAAATAACAATATTGTACCACAACAATGGAAACACCACAAGATTGTGACGTATTAAATAGACAATACCTTGACCATCTATTCTTGTCCTCAATTAATCTCCCAAGCTTGCCTTGTCTCTCCTCCACAAAACGCCGACAAGTGTTCTCAACATTTGTTAGATATACCCTAACAAGCTCCCTCCTATACTGACAATCAAGGCAACGGAAAGGCCGATCTGCTCTCTCCCTACAGATGAAATTCAAATAGATAATTCATCACAATGAGAAATAGCATATGATACTTCAAGCATAGCGATTACATAATTAGTTTCAAAAAATCACAAAAAAAAACAATGATAAAATATCTTAGATGTAATCCCCATTTACATTTCACATATAAGCCCTGGTGTTCCCCACAGAAAATTTATGCACTTACAAAGACATGCAATAAACATTTAATCGTCATACCAAGCTCATGAAAAAATTCTTTTTTTCATGAAAAGAAGCAAGCATCAATCAAGCCGGACAACGTCCTACCATTAGAAAAAAATTGAGACTTGAATGATAGAAATTGTTGAAAGACATCATTGATTTAAAACTAGATTCAAATAAAGCACTAAACCACCTTATGACTTGCACTTGAGCCTTTATGATGAGAGTGTCTGCAGCATCTAAAAACCCGTCTGACACTTTTGATAGCTCCATAAATTTTTTCCACCCCCAGTCATGCTCTTTCTTCCAGAACCTATGCAATGTATCTGAAAAGATGGCACTTTTAGTCAACAATGAAGCCACAACTTCATCGCACAGCCAAATAAACAAT
>CAODLS011365492.1:0-11377 GCA_948243855.1 Flueggea neowawraea | reverse complement strand
ACGGTATCTACAGTAGCCTCAGAAAGATTACTAAACATAGAATGAATGAATAGAGATCGAAGGCGCCTTCTAACAGACAAACGTGGATCGTTAGTGGAGCTTTTTTCATCTCATCTATTATTTCTTTTCTTTTCTTTTCTTTTTTCACCCGTAACAAATTCTTCTCTTGTATTTTTAAGACCAAGTCGTACATCACATCAAATTCAATCAATTATTTCAACTATTTGTGAAATTTCTATTTGGTACATATGACCAATAAGAATATTCTCTTTTCCTGCATGATTAAAGTCCAAGTACACGATTTATGTCATTCAACAACAATGGATCAAAAGAATAAATAAGAGGAAACCAAATTAATTATATCAGACCAAGATGTAAAATACACCACATAAATAGGTCCTTGTAAGCATGTCATTTTTACGCTTCTCTTTGAGATTAAAATGCCAGTAATTCATTATTTTTAGCATCGCATTGTAAATTTAAAGAAAAAAAAGTGATGCTCCTTGTTTCCCTCTTTCATACAACTAATTAACCAAATCTGCAATTTCTTATTTTTAATCTATCAGGTAAGTTTTCCCAATCAAGTACTGCGATATTACCAGTTTATATATATATGTCATTAAGGCTGAGTATAATTTGATTGTTTGATCTTACAAAATAGTAGTTTTTCTAGTTTATTTTGTATTCAGTGGTCTATTGAAAGAAACCATACTTCTTAATATTTTTTGTGTTGATTTTTTGTCCTTCTTGCAATATTATTGGATCATGGGCGACAGCTTTTAATACATGAGAGGAGCGGAAAAGAGTATAGTGATATGCGAGCTATTTGCTCTCACACTCAGGCTGGTCATATGCATGGAAAATATGCTTCTTGAATCTGGGCACAAGCACTTCCCAAATACTTTTTAGTTAATTTTTTTAGTCTTTTATTTAGGCTATTTTTAAAAAAAATTTACGCCCTAGCTGAATTCCACGTCAAGTTTTTAAGTTTAGGAAATTCTTTTAATTCATTTGATAAAGGAGTATCTAAAATGATATGTTTTAAATTTATTCATCTGAGTCTTTTAATTGTGAATTTGTGATACTTGATAACTAATTTTGAAATTATATTGTGGACGTACTAGAATACTCCATTAAAATTGATTGAGTTGCTCATTTTAAAAAGAAAAAGCGATTTTATATTTACCATGTGTGTTGCGCGTTTCCAAAGGGAAAAAAAGAATGAACCATCACTATGCAATGACTCATTGCATGAAACCTTTGATTCCCTCTACTTTTTACGCTTGTAAGGCTTCCTTGTCCGTCTATATAAAGATCCAAAATTGAAGCTTCTCTCCTCCATTTTCCACCAACACAACCCCAAATGGGCATAATGCCTCCCCAAAGTAAACTAAACCCACTTGCTCCCGAGTTCCATCCGTCCACTCTCACCACCACCGCCCACCACCCGCAGCCACAAATCCACCATCTCTACTACTACTATCATTTCTTGCTTCCATACAATCTTTGTAACCCTCCTACTTCTACTACTACACCCTTCTTACCATCCCCCTGTTCCTACTACGACACGACTTCCACTACTCACGACATCACTCCTTCTTGTCCTCCTCCGTCATCTCCGCCGCCTCCCCCAACGACGGATCAAACTTCCTTGCCATCCCCCAATGACTACTATGTCACCACTTCCACTCCTCAAGACATCACTCCTTCTTGTCCTCCTCCGTCATCTCCGCCGCCTCCCGTAAGGACGGAACAAACTTCTGAGAAGCAGACCCACTTGGACACAACCGCTCGAACGAGAGGTGGTTACCGCAGTTGGAGGGTTGGTAGGCGTGGCGCCTTTGTTCATCCTCGTGTCAGGGAGCGAAGGAGGGCGGCTCAGGCAACTGTGAGTGGAGTGAAGGGAAATGGCGGCGGGAGTGGCGGTTGTGATAGAGGGACTAGAAGGCTTCGTGGCATTGTTGGAGGCGGTAAAGAAGAAGTCTTGAAGCTGGAACCAGATAACTCGAGCACAACTGTCATGATCAAAAACATTCCAAACAGATATACGTATGATCATCGCATAAATGTTCATTTCAGTCTCTTACTGTGTTTGATGATCGTTTCATGTTCATTTCAGTCTGTTACTGTGTTTGATGATCGTTTCCGCAATCTTTTTTGCACTTTTTCATGTGCTTGTTGCTTTTTGAAATTAGGTTTGTTTAGGGCTTAAAGTTGGGTAACTTTGCTGTTCTTTTTTCAATCTTCGTTTTGTTTGTTTTTTCATGTGGGTTTTTGTTTCTGAAATGGATTTCAATCTTAACTTTTTGTGTTTTTTTATGTGGGTTTCTGTTCTTGTAATGGCTTTCAATCTTTTTATTTTTGTGTTTTTTGATGTGGGTTTCTTTTCTTGAAATGGTGTTAACGCTAAAAATTTGGTTGGTACCTTTACTTCTCTTCACTTTTTCCCCCCCTTGTTTGTGGAATGGATTGGTCTGATAATTTTCTCCAACCATTTTGTGAAATTCGGTCCAGTCGTGAATTGCTGATGGAATTTTTGGATAAGCACTGCATGACAACGAACGATGAAGCTGGCTTCGACTCTACTGAAAAGTTTATATCCGCCTATGACTTCTTGTATCTGCCTGTGGATTTTGAGTGAGTATATACAGCCGGTGCTTGCTTGTTTGATCTCATATCTTTTTGCATTTGACATGGCTTATTTATGGAAGGAAAGCAAAGGCATTTAATAATCTTGAAGTGATGGTCTCTTTCTTTTTGTGTATTGTTTACAGAACAAAGGCCAACAAAGGGTATGCCTTCGTCAACTTCACAGACCCTAAACTGCTTGGAGGTTTTTTGAAACTAGCAAAAGTCAATCATGGGATCGTTTTCACTCATCCAAAATTCGTCAAATCGTGTCTGCTAGGCTTCAGGTAACATTTGTATGTGTTGAATGTTGCCCCAATCATCAATTTTCCTGAAACTTGTTCTCGCCCATCAATTAATTAGTAACAAACTAATTAATTAATTAATATCTTTCGAGGGTTTGCTGTGAAACTGTGATGATGCTTTGTTGTAGGGGAAGGAGAGACTGGTGAAGCATTTTCGAAGCTCAGCTTTTCGATGCGAGTCTGATGATTACTTGCCGGTGTGTTTCAGCCCACCTCGAGATGGCTCTGCAGGACAGGAGGTGGAGCAAACAACAGTGGGAAATCGTGTTTGATAACTTCCAAATCTAGCCTTCCTTATCTCCTGTGCTTAGATTTGGTGGCTACCCATCACTTACTTTTCAGTTCCTGTCATGTCGTTCTGTAGCTAAATCTCCGATGGAGTTTTTGTCGTTGATTTGAAGAAGTTGCATCATAGTTTCTGTTGGTGTTAGGGTATATACAGGTGGGTTCAGATGGTCACATGGAAGGGTGGAGCTTGGCCATGACCTGGGATCCTGAAACATTGGAAAAGGGCTGGGTGGCGGGGTACTCCACCGTCTAGATGGACGGCTCTGATCTAGTTTACCAGTTGTTGTTGTCATAATATAGTGTCAGTTTAGAGTTCTACAAGAGGAAATAAATCAGTTTAGAATGTTGTTGTGTTGCGTCTTTGTCTGGAAATGCAATCGTCTCTTTTGCAGGTCTACAGCATGGAATTAATGCTTGACCAACAAATATTGGCGGTGCCTGTATTGGAGATTTAGATTTTTCTGTGATTGGAATAATATCATAGTCGTGTACTCAATTTGTTACTGGAGATCATGAAATTGTTTTGTGTAATTTTGCTTCTATTAACATGTTTAGATCTCTTCAATTCACTGGAACTAGACAATTTAATTTGCTTGTTTTTTATAGTATAGATTAATTCTACATTTGAAGAGTTTTTCTCAGCATGTGAGGTGATAATTGTTTTTAGCATGGCATATTGTAAATTCAAAGATAAAAACGCGATGCTCCTTGTTTCCCCCCTTCATGCAACTAATTAACCAAATCTGCAATCTCTTATTTTTAATCCATCAGGCAAGTTTTCCCAATCAAGTACCTGCAATATTACAGGTCTATATATGTCGTTAAGGCTGAGTATAATTAGATTATCTTAAAAAATAACAGTTTTTCTAGTTTATTTTGTATGCAGTGGTCTATTGAAATTTGAATTTTGATGGATTAAACTAGTCAGCATGAGGATCTTGTAGGTTGTTCGTATTTTTCTTTAAACTGGAAATAGTCACTCTAATTCGATGGCCGTAGTAGGTTCATTTTTTGTATCGTCCTTGCAATATTATTGGATCATCAACTGCAGCTTTTAATACATGAGAGAAGCCGGAAAAGACTGGTGATTTGTGATCTATTTGCTGTGACACTCAGGCCGGTGATATCTTCTCGAATTCCTTTTGTTACTTCCTTTTTGTCTTTTATGTAGACTATCTTTCAATTGATTTGACAAGGGTATAAAAAATGGTATGATTTGCATTTATTCATGTGGGTACGATCTTTGTGAATTTGTGAGACTTAAGAACTAATTTTGAAATTATATTTTGGACGTTGTCGAAGATGAAAATTGATTGAGTTGCTCATTTTAAAAGAAGAAGATATTTAATATTTACCGTGTTTGTGGTTGTTTTATTGTTGTTTTTTTTTTCCGGGGGCGGGTGCGAAAGAAGAATAATTTTATTAATGAAATTGACATTAGTTCTAACTGTAATTGAAAAAATTTGTGAAAAGTTTTTGTTCTTTGAACTGTGTGAAGAGTTTATTTTAGGTAGACAAATTTAGTATATTATAATTTATTTCTAAAAAATCTCTTTTTTTACCTTCTGATCATGAAATCTATAAAATTTACTTAAGCTCTATACTAACATGTTAAGAATGATATATTTAACAGTAACAATGTGTGAAAAATATAAGAATTAAATGTAATTATTTGATATGAAATATTGTATACCCTGCAAACATTTAACTTGGTTCCTTAATCAACTGAAAGTAAATAGGCCTTTTGATTAGTTTGCCATCCCAATTCCCAGCTAAGATATCCATCGGGACCAGGGAAAATAGGCATCAAGTGCGTTCCACACGGTTTCATTAGAATAAAGCTATTGTCACCTTCGGCCGCACAGCAAGGTATTGCTGGAAAGATATCTCAACCTGTTATTTCTCCCAAAATTAGTACAAAGAGACGTACCAAAAAATGGAGTCTTGCGCAAGACCAAACAGTACGTGATAATAATCACCATATGGTCATATTTGGGTGCTTTGTCTTCAATTCTTGTATGGCCTTCTTGAGTTGCTCATTGTGATACATTGAGAAATTGTTCGATCCCATGAGGCGACGCCAATTATTATGTGCACCAGTATCATTTGTGTGAAATCCTGTGAGACAGACCTGTAAACAACCAATAGTAAAATTTCAGGATCAACTATCCTTGTAGCTCCAAAGTCAATTACTGTCTACAGGTAACAAATTAAAAAAAAAAAGGTATTTGAGAGCTCAAACACTATGATCTGAAAGAAAACAAAAAAAAAAAACCCTTAATGCTTGCATTGCATATTTTGTGAGTTAACTTTTAAAAAATCTTAACAGCATCTTTTATTTTATTTTTTTTGTTCAACCATCAAGTTTTTAAATCTCCTAAGACTCGATTAATTCAAATTCGAACCAAATAGAACATCAAAGGACAGCAAAGGTCTCTCTAAACGTTTTTTTTTAATCATAGGTTTAACTTCCGCAATAGTACTGCCTTGGCACAAGGTACAAATGTAGTGCTTGTGTCCAGTCTCCCCGACAATTAAAAGAGCTGATTTATTTGTCTCTTTACAGTCTGTCAAACATTGCAGAGAAGTGAAATTTAGGAACGAAATGATTACTGATTGTCCTAACAATTCAAATCAATGATCTAAACCTTTTAAAGATGTAGAAACAGAAAAAAAAACACAGAGGGTCCACAAATTAATATTGCTCAAGTTAGGTGATTTGGAAAATATTTCGTTGTCAAAAAGAAGAAAATAAAATCTTCTAATGGCTGCTTAAGTACAAGAAGACGACCCACTCCATAGGTGGCGCCCAGTGAAAAACCACTTCATTTTCGGAAAAGAAAAAGAAAACAATAATCAAGTAACTTGTGGCTTGAAAAGTACAAGAAGGCTGTTAGTAAACTAAGTTAGTGCCGTGACAAAGGCAGCTACGTCGGTGTCATTGAGTCACCTGAGTCAAGTCACTGAAGTCACTGAAGAGTGATCTGTGCGATTGAATGAAAATGGTTAAGCTGTTAGATTTGGAAAAAATTACAATGAGATTGGCCACATACAAGTAAATGCATCAGTTCTCATTTTTTATTGTTGGGCCATTTTGGAATGGAGTATAATTAGAAAGGCCATTTGCCTGGGATGTTTGTGTATCTGAATTAATTGACATATTTTTTAGAGGAATTAATTAGATAGGTGGGAACATTAGGTAATACTAGTTACATACTCGTAAAATTTGCGGATTTTTTTTAATTTGTTTTTTATGTAAAAAGACAAAAAGAAATGTATAAATTATTAAAAAAATCTTAATGAAGCACATGTCATTCAATCAAATTAATTATTGCAAGTTTTGAAACATTTTTTTGTATACAACGTTTTGAGTTCTATTACATGTTTTGTCTTCATTGTGACAAATAAGAATCTTCAATCCATTTTTTCTTGTCACCCTTGAAACAACGACATAAATTTAACCATGACAGAAAACAGGACGTGGGAGATACAGTCCGACATGTGAAAGAGATTGCCCCTCGCTTTTGTTCATTGTCATGGCAAAACAAACAATTAATGGGTATTGTCTTCGTTTAAATTTAAAAGGCAATTTGATATCTGAGAGAGTCAGAGAAAGTCGAGGAATGAAAACTTTGTGTCCCTCATTGTAGCCAGTAATTACTTCAGCTCCTATCACACGTTTTCCGAAATGAGTTATGACCAATACCATTACACAATCCAGTAGTCTGATCAATATTACGAAGCAACATTACAAGTACCTCAATCTTCAATTTTAGTATGTGATTTGGTAACCCAGAAGAAATAATAGTGTTCAAAAATTCTGAAGTGTAAATATCTTCAGCATTATCCAAATGTGCATCAAATTTGCAAATGGAATCAGAACTCAGATAAGTTACCTCTTCTCCTGGCCATCCAGACAATATAGATCCATTAACCTTATTGACAACATCCCAAGTTGGAGCGAGGATAGCACGCTCTTGCAAATATCTTTAATCTTGACCATTTGCCAACAAATTAGGATAAGTACTATCAACAATTGCTCATATGGGGTTTTCATCATCTTTAATGAGAAGATCATCTGGTATGTCAAAAGCTACTTCACCATCATTATCCCCACCAATTTTTCCATCTCCAATGTTTAAGATTCATTCTGAAAATAATTTCAATTCCTCTTTATCGGTGCTGGAACTACTAGTAAGGAGCCTCATGTTCTTTGATAAATTTAACACTTTACAGAATCTCCATAAATAAGAGAAATTAAGAGAAGCTGAAACAATCTCTTATCTTGAGTCTTTTGAAATAACATGTAATATTTGTCTGAAACCACCTCCAAACACCACAACCTTCCTACCAGGTGGCATATTCAAGTTGTAGCTATTATGAAATCTTAGAATATCTCTAAGAGTCTTGTCTTGTCCAATGCTTCAAAATAATATTTGTGAACCATTGGTGCTTCATCCCATATATTAAGTCTTGCTTTACTAATCAACTCAGCTAATGAGCTTCCTTGCTTAATGTTGCTAGTGTAATCTTCATTTATAATCAACGAAATATTAAACCTAGAGTGAGCAGTCCTTTCACCCAGCATGAGAAGAGCAGTTATTCCATTTGAAGCAACTATGAGGACAATTTCACCTTTAGATCTTAAAACAGCAAATAGACTTCTCCATATAAAAGTATTTCCAGTACCACCATATCCATAAACAAAAACGATAAACCCCGGAATCATTCTATATTGCTTCTATCACAGTTTCATACAACTTTCATTGATCATCATTTAAAGAGGACAGTAGGCTTTTAAATTCCTTTGGTAATGAAATTATGTCATGCTGAAGTTCATCATTAATTTTAATTCAATTGAAATCCTCATTTCATATTTTGGAAAGCGCTTAATAAGGACTATTAACAATATTCTAGAAAATTTATTAGATTAGTGCATAGATTGTTTTATAGCAAAGATATAAATGTTATCTAATGTATACTGATGTCGTCCACTGTACTTTTTTTCATCTATTTTTTTATAAATCAATGTATTATTATTATTATTGCTTTCATAAAAAATCGTTTTATTTTATGACACACTTGACTCTCATCTGAGATATGTAAATGTTCTTTTTTAGATGTTTGACTCCAATGGACATAGATTTTGTGAATGTGTTAAATCAAATGCAATTTCCTGCATCAATGATACATTAGACATTGACTAACAGATGCTTTTAATTGCTTAATGACATTTCTTTTCGATGTAATGATTTGGTAATGAATTTGTTATTTCTCTTGAATAAATAATTTGCTTAAGTTTGTTTGATCATTTAGTTTTTTATTTTTTTTAGTTGGGTCAGGTTATTGAGCTTTTTTTTTTTGCCGAAGGTTATTGAACTTGACATATTATAACATATATAAATGTACAGATGTGGAAAAAAAATTTTAGACATTTTTATCCCTCTTTTTTATTTATAAATACTTCTAAGTCCTTTGTTAATATTCAAATTAATTTTAAAATTGTTAATTTCCAACAAATCCATCACGTTAATGTCCAAGAATTGCTCACCAAGTGGAGTTCAAATTAATTTTAAAATTCATCACGTTAATGTTATTTGATTAGTGTTCTACTTCATTAGTATTCAATTGGCCTTGGAATTCTTGTCGCCTTAAAACGAATCGCTCACCAAGTGATTAAAAAGTTTTGGTCACCAAGTGGAACATAGTATTTTTATGCGAGTTATCCGGTTTGGTTGTGTGCCCAAGCAAGAATTAGTTCAGCACATAACCTAATTAACGTATCTTAAACAATGAAATTAGTTCAATAATAAATCTCTTTTGTTAATGTCCGAGAATTGCTCACTAATGGTGTAATATCCCGTACTTTCCAATTATGATCCATATAGTTTTTGAATATGATATGGAAGACTTTTGGAAATACCAGTGGATGGTGAATGATGTTTATGATGAAATCATGTTAGGTTGGATGTTGTTAAGTGTTAGAAATGATCCGATACGAGTTCGGTAACAAGAGAAGTCAAGAAAGGAGAAATAAGGCTTATAACGTACGTAGTTATAGGAATAACACATGTTATAATAGTCTAACGTACGTAAGATTCAGGCTAACGTACGTTAGGTACTGTTTTTGCAGAATACGTGTTTTCAACGATTGACGTACGTGTGTTGGGTTTCCATGATGATTCACGCACGTGAGATGAACAGTGACGTATGTGAGGTCGGGCCTGGTGCGTCCATAATTGATTTTGAGCCCTGATAACGTACGTGAAATGTTCATACATGTACGTAAGAGTACCCTAACGTACGTAAGACGTAGATTGACATATGTGAGGTGTGTTTCATACGCCTTTAAAGCGTTGAACAAACCCGATTTCCTCATTTTCTACACTCTCAACTCACTCAAAACTCTCTCAAATCGTCCGGGACTTCAGAGCTTGGTTCGTCCATCATCCATAACCATTTTAAGAGGTAAGATTACAACTCTTTCTTGGATTTAACATCTCTTTCATGCATGAATCCATCAAATCCGTTTTTGACCAAATGGGTCTAGGGTTCGGATTTTTGAATGATTCTGAGTTAATGGATGCTAAGGGTTGTTGGATTAGAGTTCATTGAGGTTAAAGGAACATGTTTCAAGCCTTGAATCTACAGATTTGATGATTTATTATGCTGGCTAGGGTTAGGTTCGGTTTTCATGATTTCTGGAGCGATTTGGAGTTTGTTTGATGGAATTGATGATTGATTAATATTTATGAACGTGTTTAGGAGCAATGTGGATGATTGGAAACATCGGGTAATGATCGAATCAAAAGTTCGGTATTTTTGAGAATAAAACTTTAGGTTTTGTAAATTCTGGAAAGTTGAAGCTAGATTTGTAATTTTAGAAACTTGAGCTCTAGAAATGTAATTTTGAAAAAGTTAAGGTATGGATTCGTAAATTCTAGAATTTATGGAGACTAACTTGTAATTTTACAAGTTAAGGATTAAAGAGTAAATTATAATGGTTTGCATTGCATTTGCATATCATATATATAGTATGACCACAATACCACATTCTGATTCATGTTCAACTTCTTGTCCGTGCCAGCGAGGCCAGCCACCGACCAGTGTGGCTTGACTAGTGATCCAGCTTGGACATCCAGATGAGTGGATAGCAGCTTCAGACACATAGGCTGTGTTTTGAAACTCCTATTATGTTTTATGATGTGCTGAACATGATTGTGAAAATGGACTAAACTAATGATTGGTTAAATGAATAAAATGATTATGTGATTTTTTATAATCAACCCTATGTTTTATGAAATTGATATATATATGTATTATATATCTTTCTTATGATTTCAAATGATGAAATGCATGTCTACGATTTATGCTATGAAATATTATGGTTTTTTTTATGATACGGGACACCTACGCTACGGGGTCAAAGTAGCCTTTGGTATACCAATGATATATGTATTATGAAATCCCAGCTATTAGGGATGCCGGTAGCCACATGTTCTGATCCAACACGTGAATTGTTATGATGGAGGCTGAGTCCACATCACCCATGTTATATGGTGCCATGAGCACACCCATGTTATATAGTGCCACAAGCAGACCCATGATTATGGTCTCTTATCAAAGCTATATGTTTTCACTATGAAACAATGTTGCAAGAATCGAAATGATTATTAAGTACGTTTTCATGCTTGCTAGATGCTTTGCTTGCGAATGATTTCGAAATGGCTTTCTAAAAGCTATTACTTATAGCATGTATATGTATATGTATACGTCTATACATGCATGTGATATTTTAAACTATTTTCAAAACAGTCTTTGTGAGGCATGTATGAAGCGGTCTGGAGTGTTTTCCCTCGCTGGGCATTGACCCCATTTTCTTTCTATGTCTACTGTTGGTATTGTCCCGTAGGTTGACTACGACGATATTTTCGCATTTTGGATACCAGTGAGGTGTCATTTGGTTAGTGACACCCTTTTAATCGAGCTCTTATGTTTATGATGTTAGAGCTCTACACCAGGATATTGTCGGGTTATTGGGTTACCTTTATACTTTGATGTATTTTGGATTTATTACGAAATTCATATATATGTTTTGAATATTTCATATATGATATATGTTTATTTTATCATATGTTTTAAATAATAAATGTTTT
>CAODLS011365365.1:0-11515 GCA_948243855.1 Flueggea neowawraea | reverse complement strand
GTGCGGATGTTCTTGATCCTGACTTTAGTAGGATCAAGATTCCTATTTTTCAGTGGGAGTATGAAACTTATACCAGTAGGAGCATTTTAGAAAATGCATCCAGTGGGAGTTCCTATATGGAGCTTGAACCTAGTGGTAGCATTTTTAAAAATGCATAAGACTAAAAGGGATAAAGTCGTACGACAACATTTTTTTGATAAATTAAGTCTTATGACGACATTTATTCGATAAATGAATCGATCATGATCCTTTTAGCAACGCCACAAGTTAAGAATGAACCTATGAGTATGTTAAAGGTTTACTAATCCGAATGAGAGTTATATGGGATTAAGCAATGGAAGTGCAAAATGACATTTGAGATTGAACCATTTTGAGAACTGGTTGATATACCCAAAGGCCGAGCACCCATTGGAGATAAGTGGATACGTGAACGATATATCGAGTAAGACATTGATAATCCTTTAAAGGGAATTTTCTCAATGAGATTGGAAAGTCCAACTTGTTGAAAGGTTTACCTTCATCAAATAGACTTTTTTCATTCGGACTAGTCTATGCCTCAACCTATATTATGAAATGTAGAGACTTCTTTTCTCTATAGATAATTTGGAGTAGAGACCCATAAAGTTTAACCTAATGGTTTCATCATCCAAGGTCAGGCCTTAGACATTTTTTCGAGACAAATGGTATATTCATGTATGTTATGTAATGCCAAGGTGAATCTTGTCATTCTTACCTAATGTGAACATCACACTTGTAGCTAGAAATGATCTAGCATATTTGAATGACTCCAAAGATTGGTTATCATCCAACTTTAAGATATATAATATAGGTTGACCTCGGAGTCAAACTCCAAGAGATCATTCGAGTAGATTGTTGTCTCTCTTCAAGTGATATGGATCAACAAAGTACTTGAGCATTTTAAGATGCAGAAATGCATAACCCATAGATACCCCATGATTAATAGCAAGTCTCTTAGTAAGTGCATGTGTCTATAAAACTATATGAGAGGAAGAACGTGTAAGGAACATTCTTCACACAAATGTCATGTGAATGCTTTTTGTAATATAGAGTACATTTATTAAGTTAGCTAGCGAATATATTTTCAACACATAAGGAGGATGTTGGAAAGTAGTGAATTAGATACTTTGATGCTTCAAATGCACTACAATGCACTGTGTTATCGTAAGAGCTTACGATAAAATGAGACACAGTGGCTACTTCATGTAATGATGTGGACTATAGGGAATTCCATATATGGTTATGTGTTCTTAATTGGCAGAAAATCCACTCCATGTAATAGTGAAGAGCACATATAAGTGTGTGGCAAGAGAAGCTGAGACCATATCTTCATTAACTGCAGTGCAATATAAAGGTTGCCTATATAGTGGAATCATCCACTTAGCATTAACCACCTAAAGAACCTTCGATAATCCTTAGTGACAGTCGACCTCGATTACTTAAGGATCGAGAAGATCTTTATAAGTCTAAGCAAATTGAGACTAAGTATCATGTTGCGATAAGACTTGGTTGTACATGGACAAGTAAATTTGAGTACAAGTTTCACAAGAATAAGTGGACTTGAAATGTAAGTCCATGCGAGACATGATTGTAGATTCGTTAATAAAAGCCTATAAGGAATATGTTCCTGAAGACTTGCATGACATACGAAATGTATAATCCCTTAAAACATGATCTTTACTAAGATCATTGTGAGCAATACAACAGCAAAAATGTTGAGAGTTAACATTTGTTGTAGCGTTGAGTGTGAAAGCATGTTGGATAAAGAAGTAACCCACTCACACAGGTGTTAAGCTTAGTTTTCTCAATTCATCAAGGGAAGAACTAAGATGAGGCTGATTTTGAATGTAGAAAAAGAGTGCGTTCATAATCAAGAGGTTGTCTTGCATTTACAATTGTGAGTTTATTGTAAAAGGTAAGAACAAGTCGTATGAAAAAATACGTACACCATAAGATAAATTCCTATGCCAATCATTAAATGATCAGATGCTAAAATTGAGAGATTTTTAGCATATTCTGTCTTAAAGCCAGAAGTAATCATGTTAAGTGTAGATTAATGTCAGATGGAAAAATCCATCGTAACCGAAGCTTCTTTGTGGTGTTGATAATGTTGTATAAACATGCGTTCCTCCAAAGGAAGAAAAGAACACCATAATATATGATCATACCATGTGTGCTATATACACGACCATAGGGATGGAAAAGATTAATAAACAATCTCATTTTTCCTAGCGTGAGACCCTATAGTGAACATGTGGTTCTCGATACTACCTACCCTTAGAACCCTTAACACATTGAAAACTTGTAGTTGAGTTTGGCTACTTTAGATTGTCGTTAATGGTGATGATTGATTCGACCAAACGTGACTAGCTGGGCAAGTAAACTTGGCTATATGGATTATCTGGTGTAAGAAGGGTAGTTCGTTTCTAAACACATTTGCACTAGTTTCATAAGTTTGCTAAGCTAGCTCTCATGCACTGTGTCACATGATGTCTGAACTTTGAGGAAAGCTTTCGTGAGATCGTGAAGTTCGAAAGTAGTGATTGTGTGGTTACGAACTAAGGGAATACATACGTTTCCAGCAGTATGAGCTGTTGTTGCATACACATTGGCAGAATGGAGTTGTTCTGCAAGTGACACCTTCTAGTAGGATTGCGTTAAGAGCTGTTGTATATCCTTAACAGGTGTATAGCAATTACTCTCTCATCGTATGCTAGTCGCGTGGTCTATTTGTCTATATGACGGGGGGATCGAGTATGGTTATGTAAATGCTAACCATGTTACATGATGTGTTAAGGTTCCGTCATATGCAAGTGGTGAAAACGCAATTGTTGGCCCTAATAAACAATGGAATTGCACTCCAAGAGGGGGGGTGAATTGGAGTTTTTATCAAGTTAATTTTGTTGAAAATATTTTGTGAACTAAAGCAAATAACAAAATTCTTTTCAAATCAAAATCAAAGTCAAATGCGGAAGCAATAAAAATCACCAATTCACAAACAAAATAAATCAAATTCAAGGCAAAGTAAATAAGAGAGAGAAAGAAGATACAAAATCAAAGCACGATATTTACAGTGGTTCGGTCCTCTTGACTTACATCCACTCTTCTAGATGCACTAGAGAGTTTAATCAACTATCTCCTTTCTTATGGGTAGAGGAAAACCGTTACATCTTGTTTTTACGGGCTCAACAAGACTATTAAAAATTTGTTTTTGCGGGATCAACAAGCAAACCATTACACCTTGTTTTAAGGACAAAATAAGAAAACCAAACTACTAGTTTTTGCAGACTCAACTAGTAAACCGTTTTCCTATTTTTTGCAAGATCAACTAGAAAACTGTTACCCTAGTTTTTATGAGATTAAGTAGAAAACCGTTCACTTTATTTTTGTGGGATCAACTAGAAAACTGTTCATCTTGTTTTAAGGACAAAACAAGAAAACCAACACTAGTTTTCCTAGGCTCACTAGAAACCTCTTTTGTTTTTCTAAGGTTCAACAAGGAAACCTATCTATCCCAAGCAAATACTTTGTTTGTTACAAGATTCAACCCAATAATGAAAAATATATTAAATCTCACACCAACCCAAAAATAATATTGCAAGTGAATATCTCAAATGGGTTAGAACGGTAAAGAAGAGAGGGAAAGTAAATAGCAAACTCTAGTAAAGGTCTCTCTTGCTTTTCTATTGTTCTGGGATGTCTATTTATAGCTACTCTTTGAAATATAGTTGTTGGAGCCTCGAAGTAGCCATTTAGAGATAAAAACAAATTCTCCTCAGTAATGACGTCATCGTCTTTTACGTGAGTAGCCACCATCTATGTTCGTAGTACCTCATTCAATTTGAGTTCTACGTGTTGTGTATGCAAGTATGCGTGCGTTGATAGAACTATAGTGGTCTCGGCTTTGAGAGGATCATTACCTACGTGCGTTGATCTTACGTTTTGCGTGCTCTGTGCCATGTTCTAAGTGCATTGCTCTGAATTTCAGAATGTGCAATTTTCACCTAGTGGCGTTTTACGTGTGTTGCTTCTCCTTCAACGTACAATGTCATTCTGTCAAAGTCTGTACCTTTGATTTTGCACGTGATTTGTGTCAGATAATGTTCAAATTCAAATTCCCAATGAGCATCTTGCTTTTGTCAGCTAGTCTAGCTCATCCTCATTTGACGCTCATCTACATGTGTTGCTGATCCATCTACGTGCGTTGATCTTTTCTTCAAAGATCACATCTTTGCTCATCAATGCGCCTTGTTTTGCCAATCAACTTTCATCTGCGTGCCTTGGATTTCTCCTCATCAATTTGGACTTCGTCAACGTACGTTGCACCTTCCTCTGCTTGCGTGGATGTGTGAACATAATTTCCCATAGCATCTGCTTCTCATCTACGTGCCTTGTAAACCTTTTTGCATGCGTAGAAGCCAATTTAGCATGCATCAATGTGCCTTGATTACTTATAAGGTGCCCTATAACCAGAAATAAGCAAATCTTCAACTTTGCACCTTTTTCATAGATGTTTTGCATTCATCATCATCAAAACTGAACTCAACAAGTGGGGGATGTTAGAAAAAGCGGCCTGCCCATGACGGGTGAATAGAACCGATCAGTCAATGTATGAACCGAGACCGTAAATCAAGACCAATTGGTAATCCCAATTGAGTTGGGAGAGAAATGGGCCCATAAGACCCATGGCAAAGCCCATTAAGCCAAGCCCATATGGAGGCTATAAATATGGGAAGGGAGGAGAAGAAGAAAAATAGAGAGAGGAGAAAAAGAAAAAAAAAGGAGAGAGGAAAAAAAATGTTTCTCCCCTCCCTCATCCTTCCCTCTATCTTCTTTCCTCCATCTCATTGCACCATGCTTCATCTCGTGGTGATCTCGATTCACATGGCATCTAGACTACAAACTAGCCGAGCACTTCAATCAGCAACACGATTGTGGTTTTCTCACGAGACCAACATCAGATCTAGTCCTGCTCCGCTACTAGTTGTTGTTGTCTTCCGTTGGAATCGAGGTTAGTAAATCTAACATGTTATATATATTGTTTATTTGTTGAACCAGTATAAGATTCTTTCGTAAATTAACAAAAGCAACACATTATTTGTATTTTATTTTTTTATTTATCTTTTGTTTTGAGTTTTCTAAAATTAACTCTCACTTGTTTGATTTTTTTACATATAATATAATGTTTTTAGTTGAAAACAAAATTAAAATAAAAGGTAAACCAACAAAAAACAACACATAATTAGTATATTTAATAAAACAAAAGAAACAGCTACGAATAAATTGAATAACAATAGAACAAAAACTCAAAAAATGTAGTTGTTGGGTGTTTGAAATAAAACATTTAGATTAATTTTGTTATATATAAAATGAATTTTTTAAGTTAAAATAAAACTAAAAAAAGAAAACCACTAAGAAAACTACAATAAAAACAAAATAAAAATAGCATAGATATGAGACTCATATGTCTGGATAATGGAGATAAAATGTGTGCGTTTGTCATTTGGATTGAATGAACGTGCGTTTAGAATATGGAAAATTAGAGGACGGCTTTTAAGATTTTGGGGAACAACTTTGTCAATTGAAAAAACTGACCAAACGGTAGTAATTTCTCTTTTTGCCCATATCTACCGTGAATTCCTCTTTTTGTTGTCGAGACAATTTACAATCTCGGAGCTCCTAATGTGCCAAGTGCTTCAATATGCTATAAAAAAGAAAAACTCCAACAACTTTTGAATATCCACGTCGTAAAAAAGCAGGATAGAAATTAAAATATTAAAAGTATTAACGCCTTTTTTTACCAGAAATATTAAAGCTTTCTACAACATGGGAAATGTACATACATTAAATAATTGTCAAATGAGTTTTACTCATAATTCATTGTTCATAGCAATGATGGCACCAAGTGGCAATTAATTACAAATGTAATATTTCTACTCTGCCTGCATGGACACGAGTTCAAGAATTTATTATTCATTGATCATGACGATCCAAAACAGATTTCATAATAAAGTTTAGCTACTGGTCAACACTTAAGTTGGTGAAAGTCAAGATTTAATTTCTTATCCAAATGTCATAGGGGAAGATGTTATTTAATCTTAAGTTTTAATAAAATTCCAATAGGTATCACCCTTTTTTATTTAAAAAGTAGGGAAAGATTTATTTTTGTTGTTATCTCGATTTTAACAACAATTAAAGAAAGAATACAAATTGTTAGAAAACTCGAACAACATTTTGAAATCTGCGAATACAAACAAAGTGAGGTTGGATTGGTCCACGAGGAAATTTTCAACATCCAAGCCAGTAAAGAATTTAACAAAACATAAGTATAAGAATTAAATAGAAAAACTTCCTCTTCTCCCCTTTTGCACATAATTCTCATGTCTATACATAGCATGACAATAAATAAATGATTTTAATGTAACGTTTTTTCATTGATGATAATCTTTATAGCGTTTTGTCACTGATGATGGTATTTGTAACGTCGCGTCATTGATAATGGTCTTTGTAACGTCACTGTTACAATTCAAAATTTAAAAAGTTCAATGATCTTTTTACTCATGTCTTATCAATTGCTCCCTAATTACTTGGCCAAATGATATTTGGGTGAGTGATTTCAATTGAGTCTTAGTAGTAGGAGTTGATTCGCTTGTTGAGGACGAAGTAGACACATTGTCGTGTGCGCTTATGACAATACCGTCTAAGGTTTGACTTGCCACACATGCGTTTATGACAATACCACTTGGGGTTTCACTTGACCACACGTCTTAGCGAATAAGTTGTGGCGTGCTTTCATGACAATACCACTTGAGGTTTCATTTATCACACGTGCATTCATGGAAATACCACTTGAGGGTTCACTTGCCACACGTCTTAGCGAATAAGCTATCACGTACTCTCATGACAATACCACTTGTGTTTTCACTTGTCACACGTCTTAGCGTTTCATCATTAGTCAACATCCTATTTTTCACAGGCTTCATGACTATATGCAGTGTTCAATTTTTCACTGCGTGTGTTCTACAATGAGCACTCAGTTTCCCACAAGCTTCATGCTCTATTGTCACATTGCAGTCTATCTTTTTATCACATGTTTCCATAGTGAGAGCTCAGTTTCCAGCAAGCTTTTCTACTCACTTCGCGTATTTAGTCCTTGAAAGCCCGATTTCTCGCAAGCTCTTTTCGTGTTGTGTAGTTAACCACCAAGCTCTTTTGTTCTTTTACTAAAAACATGATTATTATGCATTCCTGAATTTAGCTTAAAGAGAATTTTGAAGAAGCAATAATAAAACTCAGAAGTAAAGGCTGTAGTTTCATGTTTCAAGTATCATTTCCAGAATTTACCACAAAAATTCCTATTTCAATACTAACAATTGAAAGATATGACAACAGTTTAATGATAAACAAGTAGCTATTAAACATACCATAATACATAGATCGGCTATGGGATTTCAGAGGTTAGGAATTCAAAATAACTGTAGCCAAACTTATCCAAAAAAGGAATAAAGAAAAGAAGCTCTTAAAATGCCTAGTTGTATGGTTATAAGTTTGAGATAAGGCCAAAACTTTGTGGGTAAAAAACATAAAAAACTAAGCAGATAAAGTTGTTGTATATGAATTTCCTCAAATTTAAATGGTGTTACTCTCAAGGCTCTCTCTCTTCCTTTCCTTCAAAGATTTTTCTCAAGAATTTTGCTTGTCTACAAGGTTTCCAACTTTCTAATACAACAACTAGAGCAAAACAACAAGGAATGCAGAAAGATGTTCTTCAACTCTGAAGTCTGTTAAAAGCATTTGTCATTTGTGCTACATGTGCATGTATTCCATTAAGTCGAAGACCCAACGTGCGGTAAATTTGCATTTCAAGCTCGATTTCTCAATAAAATCATGAATAAAATTTTTGATGGATTAAATCAGGACCTTACTGGAGAAGTGGGTACTGGTGGGTACATGGATATATTAGAAGGCTTGAACTGCCAGAAGATGCAAATTGGAAAAAAAAATGAAGCATATATTAATAATGACATATTCCTAGAAATTAGAATTCCCAAGAACAGTTTGGAGGGTAATAATCCTGATGAAGATAATATCGCAGCCATTAATTGACTCCCTGTAAGTTCATGATTACAAAAAGCTGACAAGGAATTGTTAATTTAGCACAATGTAGTTTAGATTTGCATGCATAAAAAATCTTTTAGATTATAGCTTATATGAAATATTTAGGTACAAAATAGATACAACATTACAACTCGTAAATATCATTTGATCTTTTTTTTTTTGAGAAATTAATTGTCTTTCGGATCATACCTACCAAGGAGAGAGAGTATAATTTTCTAAATAGATAACTCATAAATCAAGCATATCTTGATATTAAAATAAAGACACAAAAGGCATAACAGCCATTGTCATATAATGTTATACCAAAGTTGCATCATGATTTTAGCTCGGCAGCCAAACAAAAATGATCAAATGATTTTATCTAATCTAACAAATTAAATAACCTAGTTCATGATCACCATAAACCATTTAAGCTACACAAAAATGTATGAATGAAATTACTTAATAGGGGGTCGCAAGTGAATCAATTAGCAATAGAATTACCTTCTCTGTCTGCTATAGATTGAACAACAATAAGCATGGCTTTTCGTTTGTTTTTCCATAGACTTCGTCAATTGTTGTTACCTCGATTTCATCAACAATTAAAGAAAGAACACGAATGATTAGAGAATTCGAACGACACCTTGAAATCTGTGAACACAAACAAAGTGAGGCTGGGTTGCTCCTCGAGGTAGTCTCCGATGCCCAAGTCAGTAAAGAATTTAACAAAACATAAGTATAAGAATTGAGTAGAAAACTTTCTCTCCTGCCCTTTTGCACATAATCCTCATGTCTATATATAGCATAAAAGTGAATAAATGATTTTAATGTAATGTTTTGTAACGTTTCATCATTGATGATAGTCTTCATAAAGTTTTATCATCAATGATGGTCTTCATAACGTCACCGTTACAATTCAGAATTTAATAAGTTCAATGATCTTTTTACTCATGTCTCATCAATTTTATTTGTGAAATGCCTGTCCACTATCGATACACCAAAATATTGTAAACTTAGTTGGTCCCAATGAGAATGGCACTCCAAGAGAGGGTGAGTTGGAGTTTTAAAGAGTTTGAATACTTTGTTGAAAATCTTTTACAATTTAAAACAAATAACAAAGTTAAATGTGGAAGCTAAACAAAATTCAATTCACAATCAAATATGAGAAGAGTAAAAGAGTAAGGAAGAGAGAAGACAAATCCGATTTATAGTGGTTCGGCCATCCTTGACCTACGTCCACTCCTCTAGCTTCTAGAGAATTTAAATCCACTAAACTTCCTCTCTTACTGATGGAGGTAAACCGTTTACAACCCTTATCATTTTCACTCTCTCTCTCTCTCTCACTTCTAAATAAGTTCTATGACTTCGTCTTTGCTTTCCCAACATTCTTTAACATCTCTAAAGGTAAGATTTCTATTACAATCTCTTCTTTTCATCCATTCCACACTTTCAATTTCAGAATCATGTTTTCGTCCAATTTGACCTATGGTTTCGAATGTGAGTGTTTCTGTTAAAATGTATGTTGTAAGATGGTAGATCCTAATAGATTGAATGTAGAAACACCTAGATTTGGTTTGATTTATGGATATTTGAGGTTGTTCATAAATGGATTTGGTTGGTAACGGTTTTACAAATCTGAGTCGGATTTGCTGATTTCTGTTGGAAAGAGTGTTAGATATTGTTATATTATGGTTGTTTGAGGTTAGAGGAACTTAAATCAAGGCCATAATTGAAAGATTCGAGGTTGTTCTGAATGGGTTAAGGTTTGGTTTGAGTTTGACCCAATTTATGATGATTTTGAGTTGTTTTGAGAAACCAATTATATATTTGAGTTTCTGAGGTTGATTATGATCAACGTTTGTATTTGGATTCAATTTCTATCGGTGGAATAGAGAGAAGGATTTTTTGGGTAATTTTCCCATATGGACTAAACTTGATTTTTTCAAGTTTGGGGTTAAAATATAGTTTCTGAAAATTTTGATGTTTGATTTGATAATAGAAATGCTTTGGAAATTTATTGGTAAATTCTAAACAGTTTGGCAACCGAGTTGCAATATTACATTGAGGTCCGAATTTCGAGGAGTGTTAGACTTTCGATTGAGATATGATTTCTGACACCAATGGCGTTTGAGTCTGTATTTTCATTTCATGCATATTTTGTATTGTCACAGTCACTGTGTTTGATCTGTTTGTAAAATACTTTGTTTCAGCTCAGTTTGATTTCCAAGATGACCAGCCATCAACCGGTGGTCAGTGATTCAGAGTTTAGCAGTTTGGCATCCAGGTGAGTGGATGACAACTTTAGACACATAGGTTGTGTCTCTCTTACTTATATGTTTTTGTCGTGCTATAACCATAGCATGCAATCTGAAATAATTAAAGGATTGGAAATCCTAAAATTTTGCTTACATGATGACTTGTCTTATTTGAATTTGTTTTTGGAAAATTATCTAGGTTTTCGGAAAGAGTAATGATACTTTGTTTTTAAAAGATTTATACTTATGAGGAAGTTCAATTGGTTTTGAGCAATAATGTAAATTGATTTACATCATATTTCTTTGGTACAATTATGAAACACATTTGAGACTTTGTTTCTGATAAAACGTTTGTCTGCTATGCACGTTGTTTGTTTGCAAATGCTTTCCTTTATTTTTGGAAATAAATAACTTTATTTCGATATATTTTTGAAATACTACTTTGTTTTAGCCTTGAGAGCAATACTATCTTAATTTGGATTTTGGATCCATCATAGGATACAGTCTGAAGGGCTATCCTGATGCCCTAGTGACCATATATATGATTTTACGCCTTAATGGCTATATACTCACCTTAATGACTATATACTTGCCTTAGTGGCTATATATATATATATATATATTCGCCTTAGTGGCTATACTTGCCTACGCGGTGTTACTTGCCTAGATAGCAACATTATGCCTATGTGGCAAACCGTTTGTTTCTGGGATTTCAAATAAACCAAAGGTTTTTTACTTTTGTTTTGGAATTGGTGATAAAGCTAAAAAAAAATTTATACTTTGCTTTTGGAAATTTTATTCAACAAAAGGTTTTGTTGAATTTCACTTTATTTTTGAAAGGTTGATAAAGTTGGAAAATGCTTTGAATTTTTTTGCTAATGCTCCAGATGGTATGCGTGCATGTGTATGCTTTGTCTGCAAATGGTTTCGAAATGGTTTTTGAAACGCTACTATATACATAGTGTGTATATATGCATATTTGGATATATCTGCGTGTGATATTTTTGAAATATTTTCAAAAAGTCTGGTGATGCACATATGAGGCAATCTGAAGTGTTATCCCTTATTGGGTTCTTACCCATTTCTTTCCTTTGTTTATTTATGTTCCTATTTATAGGTTGACCTTCAGCTCAGTGATGCATTGT
>CAODLS011365323.1:0-12240 GCA_948243855.1 Flueggea neowawraea | reverse complement strand
TGAACACTGTGTGTGTGTATGGAGGTGTTTCTTATGTCTCACAACAAAGTGCTCTGTCTCGTGGGGTTGATGTTGTCGTTGGAACTCCTGGTCGAATCATTGACCTGATAAATGGGAACAGCCTTAAATTGGGTGAAATTGGATATTTGGTTCTTGATGAAGCTGATCAGATGCTTTCATTTGGATTTGAGGAGGATGTTGAAGTTATTCTAGAAAATTTGCCATCAAAGCGACAAAGCATGCTTTTCTCTGCAACAATGCCGGCTTGGGTTAAAAAGTTGGCAAGGAAATACTTGGACAATCCTTTGCATATCGATTTGGTAGTTGCCCCCTTCTTTTATTGGGTTACCCCACTGTTGTTTCACCTGGTGTTATTATTGGGAAAAGAAACCCCTTCACGGTCACTTAGTCTTTTTGTTGTTAGAAGGTTGAGAAATGCATACGCAAACTAAATTATCATACCATAAGTTAAAAATATGATGTGACCTGGTCAAAATTGATCTTTTATTTTGGTTCAATGAACATGCTTATTTAGTGACATGCATAACAAATATGAGATGACATTGATCCCCCAACCAAAATTTGTGTGAAGTGCAGTATTAAAAGAGTTAGCAATATGCTGTTAGGAATGCATTGTTTTGGAAAGATTGGCCAAGAATCACAAGCATTTCCTTTTTTCTTTCTTCCCAAGACTTCAACCTTGATTAAGTTCATCTATTTGTTCCTTTCCAGGTTGGTGATCAAGATGAAAAGTTGGCAGAGGGAATCAAGCTTTACGCCATATCGACTACTGCAACTTCAAAGCGGACTATTCTTAGTGATCTTGTAATGGTATGAGTTGTTAGTCCTCCTTATCTTTTAGTTGCTTTTTTGGCTGCTGTTGAATCCAAAAATAGAAGAAATGTAGTTGTTTAATGATTATGCCATGCTGCAATGTCGCAATTGCATGGTAATTAAGTGTTGCAGCCCTTTTTTAGCTCATTATAAGCAAACAACTGTACCATATCACTTCTTTCTCTTTTAATTTTTTAATTATCATGAATCTGAGATTAAAGGATTTTTTTTTTGGAATATTCCTTGGGGTACTATGACATCAACTCTTGACCTTTGTCTACAACTTTTGCCTCATCATCACCTCAGTTCGGTTAACACTATAACCTTTGGTTCCCATGCTTCTGTTTCTACCTTTCTTGCACCTCCCCTACTGTTTCTTAACTCTTGACTTTCCTTCTCAATCTTCAGAAACATATATGAAACATCCCCAGCTCCTAAGTACTCTCGACATTGACTCCAGCTTTTCAGCATTCAAATGAAATTCCTGAGAAATTCGTTAAAGAATATTTTCATGAAAGTTAATTTCATTTGGCCCTTGATGCACTTTGCACCCTTCGATTGGGCCAGAATGTACTTGTCCTTGCTTCATTCATGGCATCTCAATTTTCTAAAAGTCAAGTGACAAGCAATCTCATAACTTGTTCCTCTAGGATATCTTATTGTATAATCCTTCGACCAATGAATGTAACTCATATATGTGTCTATTAAATACAATTATTCTGAATATGAAACAAATCATTTTTTTCTTTATCTTTTTACAGTTCTGAATGTTGCAATTATGTTTAGGTTTATGCCAAGGGTGGGAAGACCATAGTCTTTACGCAGACTAAACGGGATGCTGATGAAGTCTCAATGGCATTGACAAGCAGCATAGCTTCAGAGGCATTGCATGGAGATATATCACAGCATCAAAGGGAGAGAACTTTAAATGGTTTTCGGCATGGAAAATTCACCGTGCTTGTTGCCACCGATGTTGCGTCTCGTGGTCTAGATATCCCCAATGTTGATCTGGTAAGATCATGCAATTAATGTCACCACAGTGAGTTGCACTTTATTTACATTTGCAATGGTTTAGTCATAAAATCTTTTAAACATGACATTTAATTCTGTTGTTCAACTTTTGAAACTTGGAAGAGGTTTAATATTATTTTTCTTAAATCCCTTGGCAAAACATACAATCTGGAGTTTGATCTTTTGATTTGATATTTGCTATGACTTTTAGCTATAAATATAGTTGCATTGTCCATGACTATGGTATCATAATATAGATTCCTTTTTACGACTTATAAAGCATTTTATATCTGCGTTTCTATTTTTTGAATTTCAAAGCATTGATAATTTTGAGGCCTCATTCATCAGGTTATCCACTATGAGCTCCCCAATGATCCAGAAACTTTTGTTCATCGATCTGGTCGTACTGGACGTGCAGGAAAAGAAGGTACTGCTATTCTGATGTTTACTAGCAGTCAAAGGAGAACGGTGAGATCACTTGAGCGTGATGTGGGTTGCAAGTTTGAGTTTGTCAATCCACCTGCCATAGAACAAGTTTTGGAGTCATCAGCTGAACAAGTTGTTGCTACTCTAAATGGTGTTCATCCGGAGTCGATAGGATTTTTTACCCCAACTGCCCAAAAATTATTTGAAGAACAAGGAACAAGTGCTCTTGCTGCTGCATTAGCACACTTGAGTGGATTTTCCCTGCCGCCGTCAGCTCGGTCTCTGATTAACCATGAGCAGGTGAACAGCAAGCAATTTGATTTTAAGTTCTGTATGCTACTTTTTGACTCCAATCTTCTCTCACAATCATTATATACTTATGAAATCTGATTTTGTCTCTCGCATATTGCATAATATTATATGCAGTGGTTATCTTGGTATTCTTTGGTCACAAAAACTAGTCAGTCGTATGGCTGTTAGCTAATAATTACATTGGCATTTGGAAGGAGAAAAAAAAATTCTTTAGAAATTGTTCAATTAGTTTTTATACAAATGGTTATTGGCAAGTTGGGAGCTTTTATCTTTTCTATTTACAGGGGTGGACCTGTGCATTTTTCTTTTCCGTCTCATTTCTGCTTAACTACATAAATAGAATTGCAATTTTTTTAGGCGTTGCTCACATCTTCAATGTCTCCCTCCAGCCTGTCATTCTAATTGAATTCTTGCATTGCAGGGATGGGCAACATTGCAGTTAACACGTGATCCAACCATGTCAAGGGGATTCCTATCTGCTAGATCTGTAACTGGTTTTCTTTCTGACATTTATTCTCCCGCAGCAGATGAAGTTGGGAAAATATACTTGATTGCAGATGAAAGGGTGTGTTCCTAGCTTCTTACACAATCTTGTTCTCGATTCATGTTGTTGTCCAAAATGTGGAAGTAATGCATTTTATTCAGGTTCAAGGGGCAGTTTTTGATTTGCCTGAAGAAATTGGAAAAGAATTATTGAATAAACAATTGCCACCTGGGAATACCATTTCCAAGATAACTAAGGTTGTTCTTAGATCTTGCTCTTGGTTATCATTCTTTTTTCCCCCCTCCTGAATGGGGTTATCATTCTTTAATGACTATGGTTTCATTTTATTCTGCTGAAGTGATTGTTTGCACATACTGGTGATTAAGTGATTGTTAAATTTTTCTCTTGTAGTTGCCTGCATTGCAAGATGATGGGCCTCCAAGTGATTACTACGGGAGATTTTCCAGCAGGGATCGATCTTCTAGAGGTGGTTCTAGGGGCCAGAGAAATTTTAGGGCCTCCCGTGGTTGGGGTGGCGGCCGTGATTCTGATGATGAGAGCATGTATAGGCATGGTGGGCGAAGCTTTTCAAGGAGTGGTGCAGATGATTGGTTGATAGTTAATAGAAGATCAAGCAGGTCATTGCCTCGAGACAGGTATATAACTTCCCCTCAAGGGACCCTTCTCCTTTGGTTGTTACATAGGGGAGGGAAAGATTTTTGCATAATGTTCATTAATTTTGTTAAGTTTTGACTCAGTGGTCAGATCACTGCCACAAGATCTATATAGATTGACATGACCCTTTTTTGTCAATAACAGAGGCTTTGGAGGCTCTTGTTTCAACTGTGGACGTTCTGGGCATAGAGCATCAGAATGCCCGAACAAGGGAGATTACTAGATGTGCGCCTTCTTCATCCGTCTTTTTTTTTTTGTTACAACTAGACACTGGATTTTGAATATTGGGAAGTATGACTAGATCCTTAATCTGTTCACGTTGTAGATCCTGTAGGATGACCAAGGAAAGAGTTGGAGAATGAATATAACTGCACCGTCCATTGTAATGTCATTATTACTCGACATTTATGTTTGGAATTATTTTTAGCTGATTGGGGAATTGGTTCCTTGTAATGGAGCTTTTTGAGCAACGAAGATTTGGATTAGTTATCATTTTGTTGCATAAATGAGGAAAAAAAAACTCTTGTTCGTATGTTTTGGCCCCAGTTGGTTAAGAGGTAAGAATTTCACATTCGTTCCAGATAAAAGAAGAAAAAGAATTTCACATTCGTAACTGTAAGAGAACAAAGACTGTGCATTTTGTAGCATTCCTATTGAGTTGGAGTGTTTGATGGGCATATTCTTTTAGGGTTAATTAGTTGGGGGTGGCGTGAAAGGGGTGAAACGATTTGCAGGTTCCACATGGCTTGTAGTTTAAGGAAAGAAATAATCTACAATACAATAGTGGTTGATGCTGCAGGCGATGCTTTACGATTTCCCGAATCTTATGGATGAAGGATTCTTCTTGCGCTTTTGTGCGCCAATTTGCAATTGTAGATCAGATATTCATAAATATTGTTTTTTTCTGGCAAATGCTGATGAATGAAGGTTTTAAAGAAGTTAGCTAGGAGATAGAGGCTCCCGATGCAAACATTTGTGTTGGCAACAAGGTTATAAGCAATTTATTGATAATTGACCCCTAAAACTAATTTGAGTTATGATTCAATTATTTTGATAATGATCAATTAAAAATATTTATTAGTGTTATTTAAAGAAAATGGACCATAGAGAGAGTGGGTGTTTTGGGTATTTTACTGTGCACTCCTGTCTGATTCTCCTCCTCTTCTTTTTTTCTTTTTAACTTATCATAATAATAATAATAATAAAATAAAAGAAGTGTCACACTCACACACATTGCAGACTCACTCATCGGTGGTATTCAAGATCTCTGTGTGAATGTACTGTTGAGTGTCTATCGCGTTCCGAGTGAGGTTGAGCTGTTTCTTGAGTTGAGGAGGTGAGCTACAAAAGCTTTTAGTATTCAATTTCTTTACTGCATTCATTCTATCTCACACCTTCACCACCCAACTCCACTGTCGGTGCTCATTCTCTCTCCACTTTCTTCTCTGCTTTTCTTCCCCAGATCTGATTTCAATCTCCATTCCTTTTCTACTTTCTCTTGACAATGTTTGCCTTCCAATTTGGATAACAAGCAATTTCTTAATTTTCTTGCATTTTAGATTTGCCAATAAAGGTGGATCCTAATTAAAATTTGTTGGTTTTATCCCATGCTTCTTTACTTTTAAACACTAATACATAACTAATGCTCAGTAAGTTGAAATTATTTTTGGTTACTCAGTTTTTTTCTGGATAAACTGCTATCTTCTCCTGAATTCCAACTGCCTTATTATGTTTGCTTTTTATATTCTAATTATTGTTTTTGTTGATAAACATAATATCCCTAAACAAACATCTCACTTTTACTTTGAATCAATGTTATGCCAATTCAGTCAATAAGAGAAACGCTTAGTGTGGATCTCCGATTCAGTAGGCACGCAGATTTTCCTTTTTAAAAAAAAAAAAATTCATATTTTGAATTCATCGATTAAGTATTTGTTCCCCCACTCTTTTTGTAATTTCCTTTTTTTTGTTTTAAATTTTCACAGGCTCTTGGGATGGAGGGCCGCATAGACGCTAATGCACCTTTGGATTATGCCACAATTCAGATACTTCCGGTGCAAAACAGGTTACATGATGTCTATACTTTTATTTTCAAAGGTTGAAATGGAGATATTTTCAGTGTCAAGGATATCAAAACCTAACTTTAATTTGTGTTAAGTTGTCAGTTTGCTTCAGTAGTAGTTTCCTGCCTTTTTAGTTGTCTGCTTATCACAAGCTCATCTGATAGAATGCCGCCAGACCGAGAAAAACGGGGTTGTTTATTTGGGAAAGCTATTTTTTATTCACCATCTGTAATTTTCTTTTTTGTTTTAGAAAAAATGGATAATATTTTAGAAAATGTGTTTATTTGGTTTTGGGAGAAGCACACAAATAGGCAACAAACAAAAAGCAACCTTCACAAATACCACCACATGTCAAAAACATACCAAAAATAACACAGAATAAAATATTAAAAAATAATACAATTTAACCGCGTGTTGACAACACGTCGGAAAGTTGACCGTGCGTTGACCAGACTCTCTTCACCTATGAAGATGGGTACAATCCGATAACAACAGAGTGCAAATTAGTATAACAATAAAATAAGAATAAATAGAGAGCAAACACCAACAAAAATGAATACAGGTCAATTTTGTTTCAAAAATTAATGCAAATGAGAACAAAGTAAGTATATTCCAAATTAAAACTTATTGATTACACCAACAAATGCTTATGAAAAATGAGTATAAAATGATAACAAAACGAGTATAGAAGGTGAAGAAAAATGAGTATAACCAACAAATATTGGGCATCGAAAACTTAATATTTTCTATATTATTTGATAAAATTACAAGTATAAAACGAGTACATTCACTATGAAACAAAAAGTGCAACACATCTGAGCTATTTCACATGTAAGAGCAATGCCACACTTTAAATAATTAACTTGAACTTTTCTCAAGCGTTTTGTCAAGCACCTGAGCAGCATCATTTGTATCACTGCAAGTTTCTACATGTGACAAACGATCAACTGTGAAATAAAGAATGAGCAAGTTTCCATTCTTTAGTCGATGGTTCAACTCCGTATAAACCAGGAGAACTAGGAGATGATGTTGATATTTTATTTAGGAGATGATGTTGATAATTTATTTTCGAAAGGTACTGTCTTTTTATTTTCCTCAAAATCTATCTCTGCTCTACAAGCCAAAGGCTTGAAGATTCACAGGACGATCAAACCTGATAATCCTCCCCAAAAAATTAGCTAGAAAGATTAGACTTGTGCGTCTCCTCGCATGGAGTCTGTTTGTAATGATGCACCACCTTGTCCGAACTGCAGTCAATCTCATCATCGCATTGTCTTCGTCATCTTGCGGAGGAAAAACAAAAATTGCGACAGAGAAGGAATGACACAAGAGAGAGAGAGAGAGAAAAGAGAAAAAAAGCCTTTAGGGTTTTTTGATGGAGAGGACAATGAGGGAGTAGAGACGGAAGAAAGAGAGGTCAATGAGAGAGAAAGGGGGAAGAGGGGTATAAATATTGCGGTATTTTAGAAATTATATTGGATTCTATGACAAAAGAGTTATTTTTAAACATGTTGAGTCCAAAGTGAATAGTTAATTACAAAAAATTACGCCGGGTACAATTTCCTCTTTGGTTTTAGTGCTTGCTTGGTAGTATAGACATATAGCATCAACTTCATTCAAAGTAGTAAAAATGTTAATATTGGGTTGGGGGAATATGCGAGGTTGGGTTTGGAGGAAGTGTCTTCCTTAATTTTCAGAAAGTTTTTTTTTTATTGAGGGAGCTTAGTGGGCAAATTCCGTAGAGATACTTTCTTAAAAATCAATCAATTTCTTAAAATAGTGTTGTAATAGAAAAGTGGGAAACAAGCGGCTAATTTGGCTTATTGTTGAAATAATTAAATTCTACTTTAGATAAATTACATAAAACAAACACTGTTCTATTTTGGAAAACAAATTTAGTCTGAACATATTTCCAACTTTCCATCTCCATCTTCTCCAAACTAAATACTACCCGTGTTTAATTTGAAAAATTGTTTTAAAAAAACTTGTTTAATTTGTTTCAAAATAATGTTTCAAAGCCAAGGTAAGAAGGTTTTACATGGTTTGACAAGAATACTTACATTCATGAGAGGTCATGGGAGAAAGATCTCATTTATTTATTATATTCAACTCACTCAACAATTATAATAGGAGATAGCAATAAATCTTATTGATAAAGATAAAAAACTATTTTTATAATTATTGAGTGTAATAAATATTTTGTTTATCTTGATGATAATTTTGTAATACTCCTCGCAAGATGAGCATGCTACGTTGTAAAATGCTCATCTGGGATTATGCTGTATATATGTATATATTTTTTTGCTTCTTTTTATATCAAAAATTGAAGACAAAAGAGTACATCAATGAAATAATTAAGGGCGTAATCGAGCCGAATTTTAGAGTATTCAAGTTGAACTAGACTAAAATGTTTCAAGCTTGAGCTTTTTTTATCGAGTTTAAAATCTTGTTCAAGTTCGGTTCGTTACATAAGCTTGTTTACGAACTTTTCGAGTTCGGCTCAACAAGAATTGTGAACGAGTTTTACTCGTTTAAACTTGGGAAACTCTAAAAAGAATGCAATAAGTTTAGGTTAGTTCAATAAACTCATGTTGAGCATATAATCGAATAAAAAACTATTGGAAGTTTCAACTTATTACATAAATACAATTCAATATTAGATTATCTGCAAACATTCTTATACTTTTATCGGTACGGTTTATTAGTGCAAACTTGTACTTTTGTCGATGTGGCCCAAATATTAAATACTATTCCAAATATTAAATTAGTTTAACACACACACACACACATATATATATATAAACGAGGCTACAAACGAGCTTGTTCACGGGTATGTTCATGAACACACAAATGAGCTTGTTTGCGAGCTTTTTAAGACGAGCTTTTAAGTTTTCAAACTTGGCTTGTTTGTTAATTTGAGTTTAAAATCTTGTTCAAATTCGGCTCCTTTATAAACCAGCCGAGTCACAAACAAGCTTTTATTAAGCCGAATGTGTGAGTAGCTCGGCTCATTTGCAGCCCTAGAAATAACTAAAAGCAGAATTTAATGTTTTGTGCCAAGATACTAACTAGTTGGCCAAAGATCTATTTACCCTCCAACAATTTACTAGCTACCCAACACGTTTATCAAATGAAAAACCTCTTGAATGTTTTCAAGTGGTTTTTCATTTGAATGTTTTCTTGTCAATGCTCTTGGGAAAGCAGTCCATCAAAGCGTAGACTTCATGAAAACCTCTCATCACCAAAGCTACATCAAGCGTAGAACCCTAAACCAGTTCTGATTATCCCAAAATGCACCAAAAAGTCTAATATGAACAATCTGAAGATGGTAAACTGTTCAGAGATGCAATTGTGAAAAATAAATGCAAACTGAAAAACGCAAGAAAGAACAAAGGCGGTTAGTCTGCGACAGACAGAAGGGGCTCATACAAGCAAAGGAAGGAGATAGAAGCAAAAGCATGATAACATGTTGAATTGGGTGATTAGACCTAATAAAAGCAAAAGCATGTTAATGGATCGAGCTTGGGTGGTTAGACTGCATAAATTTCTGCTACCACGCACTAGCTTTCAAAAAGAACATTTTCTTGGATTACATTGCAATTTCAGCTCAGCCTTGTAATGCACTGAATATAATTACCAGTTTCTATTCCAAGTCTTTTCTGTTTGAAGTTATACGTGAATGCATTAACTTGCAAACGCTCATGGAAGAACATAATTAGAGCTTGTAGTTGTGGATTTGCCGACTAGGGATTGGTTTTCTCCATGGGAATCATTCTTTAATTTTTCTTTTTATTGCATGGGGAGTTCTCTAATCAAGCCTAGTGTCCTAAAATACTTGTTTGGCCAGATAATTATTGGTATAATTTATAAATTATTCTTCACTAGAACTTGGTAAACAAAGCCAATGAAAAGTTCATGGTCTAAATTCCTCCCTAACACAATTTGTTATAAAAGTTCTTTTTCGTTGGTTTACATTGTTGTTGTGCTCCAAAATTACTCTTTTGCATTCTTGATAGTAGCTCTTGAATGAACATGGCAAAGGAGAAATATTAGCGTCTACATATCAAATTTTCTTATTGTAGGAGGTTATCTTTAACATCTCTTCTTTATTTTGGAACATTGAACTTATGCATATAGCGTAGATTCTTGTATTAGTTAATTCATTTGACAGCATCAGTTGGAATTCACAACAATCAAATTTTTTTTTTGCTTCTTCATTAAGGCTTCTGTTTGTCTTTTACTTTGTATTATATTTGTTTGTTATGAATGATTCAAGCTCATTGGTTCATTAGGTATGAGGTATTCGTTTGTGGCAATGATGAAGTGGAGAAACTAGAGGCTGGGTCGCTGGACGAATTGTTGTCTCACTTACCAGGAATAAATAATCTGAATGCAAAAGGGTCTAATGCTATCTTTAAACTTCAAGTAACTGGAGGAAAAACACATACAGCATGGTTCACGAAATCAATTTTACACAGGTTCTTGTGATATAGATATTGTTATGTGCTTTGCCTGTTGTGTTTTATTGTGCATGAAGCGTGACATAACTATACATTTTATGTAACCTTTAATAATTGCTAGTAGTAACTGTTATCAATACTTGAATTATTTGCCAGATTTCTGAAAATTGTTGCTTCCCCCAAGTTAGTGAATACCAGCAAGGTTATTGAAGGCGAGATATCTCAATTGGAGGAAGCCAGGAAATTTCACCTTTCCTTGTATGCTCAGGTTCTGTAATCTGTACTTCACCAACCATCTAATTACCTCTAGTTATGCTCACAAAACTTACATTTCCTATTTGCTAGCTAGAGTTTATTTTGACATTATTTTTTGTGGGGCTGGCCAGGGAAATGATGGTCATTCTGAAAGTGGGGAAACAGGTAAATTCTAGTTCAGAGAAAAAAAAAAAGACCCTGATTTGTAATGTGGGAAGTTTACATTTTTGTGAAAAATTTCCTTTTCATTTCTTGATTACTAAGAAGCACATTTCAAGTTAAAATCTACAGTAATTTTCTTCACTGAATTTGCTCGTCTTTGGGCTCCATGAACTTTTTCTTTTTAAATCTTTTGCACTTATTTATGCTTGAAGCCACACATTTTGGTAGTTTTTAATAGACCCTTGAAACTCAAAATAAAGTGATGCGTTGTCTTTACAGAGGATCATAGAATGTTAAATTGGTTGTACATTTAAGGGAGCTTGTTGCTCGTAATTTGTTATACATTTGTAGCGCGATGTGCTGTAGAATCTTGGTATGATATTTCAGATTTGCATATACTACCATATACTGATGGTTTTTAACTTTTTTTTTTTAGTAGATGAATGCACTCCATGCTGTACACTTGAGCCAGCAGAAATATTCAGAGGAACTGCTTCTACCTGTGATTCTGTGCATCATGTACTTTTTTCCCCTTACGTGAATTTATAAGTCATTTAATTGGTAATTCCTTTCAACTGAGTATGTGATGAGAAACTTAGGAAACTGACAAAATTTTGACAAATTTATGCAGCGTGAGGACAAAATTGCATCACCAGATACTTCAAAGTGAGTTTGTTGATAGCTATTTTCAATCACTTCAATTGGCTGCACATCAACTAAATTATAGAAATGTATCATTCCAGGAATGAGCTCTTGCGAGCTATGGACTTGAGGCTCATAGCATTAAGAAGGGATTTAGCTGCAAATCTAAACCAGGCTGCTGGTGCTCCCTGCTCGCCTAAAGAAATCCATGATTTGATAAACTTTTGTGAATATTTTGGTGCAACATTTCTACAGTAAGTATATTCTTCAAATGATTTGGAAATAGATCTTACCTTGTTCCTTGTCTCCGTTGTTTCTTTATGATGAGTGAAGGTAAAAGTACATGTGACCACTATACGTGGTTTGATTTGGTGTATTACTGTTCTCCAGGGTCTCTTTATCCCAATTGTTGACACTAAGCCAAAATGGGGAGAGCAGTGTAATCTTAAGTAATGAGAAGCAGCTTGACTCTTCCATATCAATAAGTGTAAGTAAGAGACATGGGGGTAATCAAACAACAAGGAAATTGTATTCAGAAGCTCCTGTAAAATATGGTGTTTCACCTGCAATGCTTGCTCAGATTGAGCGAGAGAGTTCAACTGAAAGTGAGGAGGAGTTTTGTGACTCAAGTGATGATCGCATATCTGCAAATAGAAATCGTTCTCTTGCAAGATGTGCACCTCCTAGAAGGTCAGCATCTCCGATGAGGAGAATTCAAGTTGGCAGAAGTGGTTCACGTAGGGCAGCTGCTCTAACCATTAAGAGCCTTGCCAGTTATCCTGCCAGTTATCCTGCTAGGGAAAGGATATCCGGCAAGGGAGATGTATCTGCAAATGATAATGAAGGGGAAGGATCTGAACGATCCGGGACAAAACCTGAGAATAATGTGCGAAGGATGAGTGTTCAAGATGCAATT
>CAODLS011365022.1:0-16630 GCA_948243855.1 Flueggea neowawraea | reverse complement strand
TATTTTGTCTTTTGGATTTCCCCGATTTACTTTTCGTATACCTTGTATTTGATTTCACATATATTATATTTTGTCACATTAATATATATTATTTTCATATATCTATATGATTTCTCACAAATGGTTTTATTAAAATATTTTAATAAATGAATAAGTGGGAAGAGTTTCTGATTCTCTGAGGCTTGTGCGAGATGGGCTGGACTCGCATAGATGGTCTGCCTCGTACACTGATCATGGTCTCGAAATGGGTGCCGACATCTATAACCATGAATTAGGGATGGTATGCAATATAATATATAATACTACAAATTATATTATAAGTATCATAACATATATAGTATTTTCTTGTTCCTAAAATTCAATAATATTACTTTTTAGACTGTAAATTATTCATAAATATGTAATTAACATTCTTATTTTCCAGTTAAAACTGTTTTGAAGGCTAAAGATTTAATATTTGAACATTTAGTGATAATTACACATTTTAAAAATGTAATGCTATTCATTCGGTCGCAATGAAAATGTAAGGCTTACTTGATTCAACTTTCTGTGAAGTTATTTCCTAAAAAGTCATTTCCTGAGAAGTAATATACAATTGTGTTTGATTACTATTTTAAGTTCTCGGGAAGAGTAATTTATTGTGTTTGGTTAAAAATTGTACTTTCTAGGAAGTTAGTTAAAAATAGTCAATAATATCCATATTATTATTAGATTTAAATTAATTATACAAGAAAAACTAAAGAAAAAATATTTATTTTTATTACATAAAATATATCTCTAATGAAGAATAAAACTATAGTTAATAGTTCATCCAATTCTATAATGAAGACTTTTTAAAAAAAATTGACGAAAATTAATTTATTTAATTAAATAAAAATATTTTATATATAATATATTTTGAAAATTTTAAAAATACAAAATATTTTTGTTAACTTCTATAAAAATTGATCTATATAAAATAATCAAAACTTTATTTATGAAATAATTTATAAATTTTGGAAACAACTAGAAATTTGTAAGTAAATATTATATTTTGAGGATATATTTATAAATTTGTATTGATGGCACTAAGAGAATTGGATTTTCTGACCCCTCTTTCAGGAAATTACTTCTCGAGGTCAAGGAGAAGTCAAGTAGTTGATTTCCTAAAAAGTTCAACTTCTTTTGTTTAAACCAAACAAATGAAATTTCTGTATTTCCCAAGAAGTTACACTTCCTCCATTAACTCATCCCTAATCAAGCAAGCCCGTAATAATCTATCTGCCATCAGACACTTCTGTTGGTTTCTTTTTGGTTTTGTCTCTGCCATGAATAAGGTCGATAGAATATCGAGAAGCTAAATTGGAAATCAAAGGTACTAATTATTTTTCTCCTCAGTCTGAATTAGGAAATGACCAAATCTATACCTTATCAAGATTTATTGTCCATAGGGTCCTCTCCAAATACCCAGAATACTTGATCGTAACCTTACAAAATTATTTTCTATATTTTAACTATAGATCCATCTATCATATTCATTTGCATTATCCATCCACTTGTTGACTACAAATATTAGGAGCCGTCCACTATTATATGTGCAGAAATTTATGGAATGCTACGTTAATGAAAATGCAAGAAATTGTATGTTAATTTCTCATAAAGTCATATGTGGTAGCTATGTTGGTCGGGTAAATGTTTAATGTTTGAATTTCTATTGCTTGATAATCAAGAAAAGTTGAAACAAATTTCGATATTGTTTTTTTTCCTTCTTTTCATATTAGCAGCTAAGTTGTGTTGTATAATTACTTGACATAAGATACGACCTTGTGCAGTTTGGACTTTTCAAGGCATTTCCTTTGAATCCGGTTTGGACTTTTCAAGGCATTTCCTTTGAATCCACAAGAATTATCTCCCGTTTCACATTGATGTTACTAACTTTACATATCAAGGTATCCAATTAAAAATAAACAATAACAAATAATCAAATAAAGAATTGAGAATTTACTTAATGGAAATTTTTGACTGGACATACAAAAATTGACCAGTTGCTAGATACTAGAACCATCTTTGTTGGAACAACATAAACATGTCATATATCCGCAACCTAAGAGCGACTAAAATGATCTTCTTGCAAGAAGGATTAAATGTACAACGAAAAAACGAAATCTTCTCCTCATGGCCATTAGAGGCGGACGGCACACTCTTTTAGGTGGGAGAGAGTTTTCTATTTGTATGTAGTAGTGACTACAAGAACCAATCCTAATTAAGATTTTAGTGTATCTATTTATATTGTTGTAATGTAGGCTCTCCTATAACATATTTAGAGCTCAGTCACTAAAATCCATTAGGAATATAAACTCATTAGATACTTAATCCAATTCGAGTTAAGGTAGCATCGGTGAACTCTTTTTGTAACAACAAAAAATTCCTAAACCTTAATAGATACCTAAAATTTTAATCTAGTTTCTGGTCCATTAAATTATAGTGTTTCTCCATAATTATTGAAAAAGGTGAAATAGTTGCAAAAATATAATCCTATATCTTTTTTCCTTTTAATTTGTAAAATTACGGTACTATAAATCTTGTCTAGAAAAATAATTTGGATATAGTATTGCACATAGGCCAATGAAGAATCGTCTATTCGCAAAAAAAACAAATAAATAAAAATAAATTGTAGAAACTAGAATAAATGTCGAACATATGAAAGTAACAAAATTAAAGATTGCAATTCAAGAAGCAGTAAAATGCAATAAAATTAATAAAAATAGTTCAATAATGATAAAAGGCTAGTCAAGGTTATTCTCCATTTAATCCAGTAGATTGATTATTGATATTAAATATAATTTTTGAACCACTTGAATAGATAAGCTATAGTTACCAGTGATACACTTAAGTAAACATTCTCTTCTTAACTCGTCGGCACTCTCGAGACATCATTTAAACTATTTTCCTTACCAATAAATAGTCTTTGTGTAATACGTCGTTCATTCCGACTAAGTTCTCTATAGCATTCCATTTAATCTCGATTTGTTCCTAGAATGCTCGAGATGTTGATTAAGTGTTTGGGAATTTTTAACAAATGTATTTTCTAGAATTTTGGTGTTGTTAAACCCCGATAATAATCCGATGCGTGTTTAGAAGCGAAGGAAGTTGAAGAATACTGTCTAGACCATGAAAACGTATGTTAAACCTAGCAAGACGTATGTCATCTGGAAAAGAGGCATAACGTATATTTTGCATTATGCAACATTACGTTATGTATGCATAACATACGTTGTGTTTTGTACAACGTACGTTGATTATCTGTTTCGCGAACCCGAGGCTACTAAATGCAATTTTGACCCCGATAACGTACCTTGTACACTTGGTAATGTACATTGTGACCCTAAGACATACGTTATGACTAAGAATAACATACGTTGCCTTTGAAAATCAATGAAACGGTGCATTTCAATCCGTGGTTCTTTAAAACACCCAACTTGACCTCACTTCGTCATTTTCATGCCAGTTTCACTCCTCTCACTCTTCAATCCATTTCTCAACGTCTCCCATTACCTTTCATCCATTCCTTAACACTTGTTGAGGTAAGATCACCTTCCTAATCTCTTTTTTTCGTCATCTTCACGCTTGAAGTTTGGATTTAGTGTAAAGGTCGAATTTGCATCTAGGGTTCTAATTTTGTTGCTTATGTTGAAATGGATGTTAATAGGTGCTAGATCATGATAGATTGAGGCTAGAAATGCTTATATTTAACTTGGATTTTGAAGATTGGAGTTATTTTGATTTGGGTTAGGGTTTAGTCCGAAAATGTGAGGATTCAAGATGATTATGAGCTGATTTGATGAAATTGATTGTAGATTTATGTTTTGAAGGTTGATTTGAGTTGATTTATGTGACTAGAAACGTCGGATATCAGTCGGTACCAATTTTGTGGCATTTTTAATAAATTTCTGTCGCAAGGACTAAAATGCAAATGTTCATGAGTTTGAGTTATGATTTGTGATTTTAGAATAATTGGAGGATTGATATGTAATTTTTTAAAATTTTGGGGGACTGGTTTATAATGTGCCATCAATTTGGGAATAAAGTATAATTTTACAAAAGTTGAGGGACCAAACTGCAATTTTATAGAATATTCGATTTTTTAGACTAGAGCAACAAATCTTTGATCGCAATATGTTTTTAGACGCCATTGAGGATTTAGGTCTGCATTTGCATACCATGCATTTGGTATTGCTACAATACCGCATTTTGACATTTGCTCTAATTATGTCTGTTTCAGCTTCTTGTTCGTGCCAACGTTACCAGCCGCCTACTAGTGATGTGTGACTAGACCATTCAGCTTGGAATTCCAGGTGAGTGTGATCGCATATCTAGACACATAGGCTGTGACTTCTGAAATCTATATGTTTTTTGATGTGATCTGACTTAGTAAGTAATATAGATTAATAAATGATCGGTAAATCTTAAAATTTGATTACGTGAAAAATGGAATAAGATAATCAGTATAATATCAGTAGTAGTATCAGAATCAGTATTAGTATCAGCATAATTTATTTGTTTGTATGCTTGCCTGCTTAGTAAATTATCAGTATTTATATCCTGTTGACTCGGAACACCTCAGCTATGGAGAGGCATAACCTTTAGTATACTAATGATCAGTTAATGTCTAGTTACCAGGATTAGTAGTAACATTGTGTGTCCGACCAGACACATATGTTAGGTGGCATGAGTTTACATCAATTAGTTAGTTAGGGATTTATCAGTTCAATCAGGTCTTGTGTCTATTAAACAGATAGGCTATATATGTATATGATCCTTATGAATTGCATGTGTTTGCTAAGTATGCAAACCTTTTCAAAAAAAATTTCAAACCTATATAATATATGTATACAGGTGTATACTAGTAGTATGCTTTATATGTGCATGCGATATTTTTAAAATATTTTCAAAACAGTTTATGTGATGTCTTAGAGTGTCGCCCCTCATTGAGTTTTACTCACCCCCTCTCTCAGCATTTCACATTATTGAGCATTTGTTCATCTGGTCTTCGATGCTCAGTGAGGCATACATTTTGGCAATAAGTGCTTTTTTGTTTGGGTCCGAGTCATTTTGTATGTTAGATGATTCACACTGAGTTTCTGTGAGATTAGTTTTGTATCTGATAATACTTCAGTTTAAATTAATTTCATTTATATATATTTTATGTATTTTGATATTATTACTTGTTTACTTTATTAAATTAATATGGATTTTTATTTTTTATGTTTGATAATTATTTTGGAATAAGAATTTAGGTAGATGTCTGATTATCCAAGGCTTGTACTGGATGGGCTAGGTCTATGGTTCGGTTTGCCTTTAACATCGGTCTCGGGTCGTGATACTCTGTGATGCCCTACAGGATTTAATCTACTAACAACAATAATCAACGAAAGCAACCCTACCCAAGGCAACAAATTCAAAGATGTTGTAATTTGTTTAGACTTGATTATTTAATTCCATAACATGATACAATGCACAGCCACAAAAACACATATTAAGTCGGTCCATATGTTAGAACCTACGAGACACTCGCAACCCTAACTAGCAGTATATTATCATGTTAATTAACCAACGGGCTTTTATTGAATCAATCAACATAACAATAATGGAATCAGGTTAAGCACATTATTTTAAATGAATATTCAAATAAACACATGAATAACTAAGTGCAAAAGTCTTCACAATTAATTTAGATTAAAATTCGAGAGTATTTCAACTAGAAGAACCCTTAGTAACACATGTTGAGAGAAAAACGCGGAAAACAAATAATAATTCAGCTAACAATGTCTAGAGAGAGAAACAATAATCCTAAGTAAAGAGTATTTATACTAAAACCAATATCTAACCCTATTAGGAGTTCTACGATAATCAAAACATGTTCAAAATATTGTCCAAGGGTAAAATAAATATAAGGGTTTTCAAATTCGTCCAAATCAGAAAGGTTTTGTCTAGTCCTAGTTATCCAAAATAAGCAGTCCATGTTAGCAATTAATGCTCAAGTTCTGCCCAGGTCACACGCCCTATGATTAGGGGTGAGCAGAGACTGAACCAGACCAAGTTTCTGTCCGAACCAATGTTGGTTCGGTCAATTTATTTTTGATTTTCAACTAAATCGGGTAATTTGATTTAATCGGTTTTCAACCGAATAAACACTAAACAACCGAACCGGCAGAAATTATATTGTATATAATGATTTTACCCCTTAAATCTCTTATTTCAACTTTTATCCCAGTCTTTAATTTTTTTATTTTTAAAACTCACACCTTAAAATTACTTATTGTATTTCCTCCCCACCTTCATAAATACTCGAAGTGAACCCTAATTTCCTCTGTGTATGTATGTGGGTCCATGGGATGGCGCAAGGTATGTGTTGAAAGTGATATCCTTTCGGCTATTCAATTGATTAAGAACAGGTAGCAGATCTTAGTCAAACCTGGGCTTTAGTTTCCGCTATTAAGGAGATGTTAAGTAGATCTTGGATTGTCAAGCTAGATCACGTTTGTCGTGAGTGCAACTAGGTTGCGGATTGGCTGTGCCCCGTATGCTTATAGTTTTCTTGCAGTGTTTCATCCTTTAGATGAGCCTCCTGAAGGCAGCAGAGGTATCATTCAAATGACTCTAATGGTAATCTTTTTCTTAGGAGAAGTGCGATTTAAGCTTTCTGTTTTCTCTTATGTGTGTTTTTTTTTTTGCGTTTCCTTTTTAGTCTCTTCTTGGTTTTTTTTTCAAACTGTAACGGCAATATTTATCAACCACAAGTAAGAGCTGATTAATAAAATTTGTGAGATGTCATTTTCTTCTCTTTTTTTTTAAAAAAAATTGTCCCATCCCATCTCGAAATTTTGAAATGGGACGATACAAAGAATAAATCTTGTATGATGGAATTGATTATGGAATTTTTTAATTATCAAAAATTTTTGATAGGACAAATCTTTGTCTCGTCCCATGTTCAGCCCTAGGCATGACCCTAGTTCATGAACTATCGGTTCAGGTTTAAAGAAATGATGAATTGGAACTAAACCACCCAGAGCCAGTTTTGGGCGGTTCGATTTCAATTTCGGTTTGGTCCGATTTAGTGGCGGTTCCAGTTTCAGTTATGACTAATTCAAATCGATTTTTTAAAAATTAATGTTGTAATCAATTTTGATCTCAATTCGGTTTGATTTCAGTTTTCAATTGGTAAATGTAATTGTAAACATAGATATTCTCTGCTAAATTTTAAATAAAAAATACAAATAAAATTTGAAGAAATATGAGCAATAATTTCGTCACAAAATAATTAAAACAACTATATAATACAAGTAATTAATTTTTACAAATGTAAAAAAAATGGGATTGAACAGTTGGTTAACTCGCGGTTCAATGGTTTAGGAGCTCCTTGAACCAAAACCAAACCAAGGTTTAGTAGTTTACTCAACATTATAATAAATTACTCAACATTATTTATCAATTCAGTATTTTTTTGATAAGCTTTTTTTTAATATAGTATTAGCATGTCCCCTCTTTTACCTGCTCCACAACTTGAAAAATAATTAGCATCTGATATTCTCGGTTAATGATTATAAGAGATTTAATATATTTGAACCAAGATTTCATTAGTGATAAATCAAAACCAATAACAGTAAAAAGTCCAATATTATTGAACTATTATATAAAATAAAGTGCACGAATGCTAACAGGAACACGGGGTGCGGGCTGCGGGGCATTAAAGTAAAACAATTTCATTGGCCTTGTTCAAAAGAGGTCAACTACGGAAGTCATGAATCACTGGAATACGAGCTGCGGGGCATAAAAGTAAAACCACCCATAACTTGATTAAGAAAAAGGAAAGCACGGAAGCCACTCTTTTTTATCAGAGCCAGGTTTCGATCCTGGGACCTGTGGGTTATGGGCCCACCATGCTTCCGCTGCGCCACTATGATTATTGTTAGCCTGTTAAACAAAGTTTACTTAACGGAAAAAAATAAATAAAGGCCGAATTCCAAGACCTGGATGCCATGGCTCTGTATCTATAATAGTCATCTGGGCTTGAAATGGCATCTATTAGTGGACCCAAGCCCATTCTTCTGAAAAACAAACGCCTTGAGAAACCCTAGTCTCCCAAACAGTAGGCAAACACAGCATTTAGTACCCTGGAAACGCCGACCACTATGCCTTCGCTGAACATTCTCTTTTGATGTTTTTGATTTTCGATTGAAATAAGCGCAGCCCTTAAGATCTTCTTCCAAGAAACAATGGAAGCGTTTTGAGTCATAGTTGCGCGATACTAAAATCATCGAGGGGTTTCTTTATAGGGTTTTCCTGTTGAGTTTCTCCTTTTCTGTTCCCAATATGAAAGCTTGGTTTGAGGAGCCATCTCCTCCTCAATGGGGTCTGAATATTAACCCATTCTTTGGGTCTTTCAAAGAAAGGGTTGTTTCAGCTCCATTGCTCCTCCTGAGTTGGTTCTCTTTCAGTTGGGTAACATTCTCTCTGTCGTTTATTTAATTATTTTTCAATGAAAACAAATTTTGAATCCGTTGGAATTGGCAAGTATGATGAATCAATTAGATGTGTGAATGGATTCAATCCATTTTGGACTCAATTTTAAAGAAATATTGGTGTTGTTAACAATGGGTGAGGCCAATGAGGATAAATAAGAAGGCTTGTTTCTCAAAAACATTCGCAGTGGCCGCCTAAGAGCTTTCGCCTTCGCGGGGCTTGAGAGCTGATGCTGCTTTCCTTGGATGTCTGAGGCCTCTCTTTTCTTTCTTGTTTTCTAATTTAATCACTTCTAAACTGTTCTTTTAGCTTCAATTGATGTTAAAATTTTCTCAAACTATAATTGATGAAGAATATTCAGTTCAAGTCTGAGAATATTTCTCAAACTATAGGTACCCAGAAGTTGGTGGGTGTTATCATACTTGACCAGACAAATTAATTAAAAATAAGGTTAGCAAAATTAGAAATTGTAAAGTTGATTATTTGTTTAGAAATAGTAGTATTTAGTATCTTTTTAGACATTTTTTTTTATTTTTTATTATATAATTATTATAAAAATTATATAAAATATACAAAATGTTAAGTTTTCCAAACAAGTTCGATGTATGATAAATTTTACTGGTTTTTCAATTTTATTGTTAAAAATTAGGACTAAGGAGCTTGTGTAATTTGAGGGTTAATCTTATTTACGATTACTATGAATTTTAGTTTGTTGATAGTTATTTAACTCACTTTCATTGCATGAAGGTCATCGAATATTGATTTTCATTACTAAATGTTATTTTAGCTGGATTTTATAAATCGTCGGCCCGGATTATTGATTAGACATGCCACGTCACTAAAAAATGGCATGTGGATATTGATGTGGAAACCCAACAAAAAACAAACCGAAAATTGACCCGACCCGAAACTGACCCAACCTGTTATTGACCAGATCCAACTCGGGTTGTTGTCGTCGCCGTCAACCACGCTATGACCATTTAACACCGTTGAAGAAGAATTTCCAAATGAAGAAAGTAGATTAATTCTATTTTGCAGATTGATTCGTAAAGATTTCAGTTTCGAGAGTAAAAATACATAATTAGAATTTTTTTTATTTTCATATTTGGATTTTTCGAAATGGATGGGTTTCTTGAAATTATTGGGTTGTTGGCGAAGATTAGTGTGGTGGTGACAACAAGTTTGTTGTTATGTTGCATTGGTGGGGTTAGGTGATGTTGTCTTTCTCGTCTCTTCTTAATCTTGCCGTTGCTCTCGCCTCTGTCTCTCTTTAGCTTCGTCTCTCTCTCTCTCTGTAAAAAATCAAAATGCAAACATTTTAATCCTCGCAATTCTCTTTCAACAAACTCTCAACTCGCTCTCGTCTTTGTCTCTTCAGCTTCGTCATGACATAAAATGGATGGGTTTGAGAGGAAGAGATGAAAAGGTGTTTTTGTTTGGGTGTTTGGATTCAATTCTTTTTTATTCAACCCACTCTTTGTCTTTATCCGGCTTAATTTTTTTGAGATGAGATCAAATTTTTGGACATATATTGGGGGCTTTTTTTGGTGGAAAACGTCACTGACTATTGTTTGATAATGTTTTTGACGAATTTTAAGTTGTAAAATTTTTAAATGCATCAAGAATATATTAGACAATGGTGGTTTTTATGTTCTATTATGGATCTGTTTGGTGGTGGATGGCGGAGTATGGAAAGAGAGAAACTAGAATTATGGTGGGGTGGGTTTGAAGAGTAATAGTCGATGGCATGGAGAGGGAGAAAGAGGTGGTGGAGGAGAGGGGGAAAGAGGCAATGGCGATGGAGGAGTAGTAAAGGAGGTTGTATCGGGTCAGTCAAATATGTTTGCTGGGTTAGGGATTTTTAAATTTTGGGGATGGGTCGTGATCGATATCAGTTGGGTTTGGTTCAAATAAATGGGTCAATATCCACGTGGCTTTTTTTAGTTACGTGGCATGCCTAGTTAGCAATCTGGGCCGGTAATTTGCAAAATCTGGTTAAAGTGATTGTCTCGGAATGAAAATCAATATTTGATGACCTTCCTGCAACGAAAGTGAGTTAAATGACCATACTACGACAAACTAAAATTCAGAGTGACCGTGAATAAGATTAACCTTTTAATTCGATATGTTCTAAACCTACATTTTTGGCAAGTCTCGAAAATGAGTTTAATTATGCTTAGTGTCTCAATTAAACCCTTAATTTTGAATTATGCTATACCAATTATGTTATCATCTGAAATAAAATAATAACAAATTTGATTATTCTAAGTAGAATAATAAATTTTTTCACTTACAAAAATGCCATTGTTATCTACTATTAATTCCTCTCTCCCAAAATCTCGTATCTCTCTCCTTTATGCCAAAATATCGTTTCTCTTTCTCTCTCCTTTCTCCCTTATGTCTCCTTTCCTCCCTTCCTCTCCTCCTTTCTTTATCTTCATCCTCTCTCTCACCCGCAACCATCATCCTCTTTCTCGTCTTCAAACAACGCGACCTCGGCTCTTTCTCATCTCTGAAGCACTTCCGTCGCGACGTCGAAGGACACACCAGATTTGCAAACACAACCGAAACTTGAGACGAGAAGCCCTAAGACGAGATCAGTAGCACTTCCGTCACGACTTCGAAGGAGACACCAGATCTGTAAACAAGACTAAAACCAGAGACATGGAGCCACAAGAAGCTAACCGTGTCGAAGCCGGCGAGGAGACGACGCGAGACGAGAAGTCGCCGAATTACGTCAACAATCCTTCATGTTTGACAGAAAAAAACTAAAAATTAATTTTGTGCAGGTTGATTGATTTTGTTGAGTTTGGTGGTAGTGGCGGTGGCGGATCTAGAATTTCGTGTAGATGAATTGATTGTGTGACAAAACTTTATCCGTTGCGTTTTTATAAAAGAAAACTAAAAATATTGATTGAGCTAGTTGATTTTGAAGAACACTCTTGCCGTTTGATTTTGTGTAAGTTGATTTTGGTTGAAATTGTGCAGGATGATTTGTTAAGTTTGAAGATATTTGAAAACTTTTTGAAGATTTTTTGAAGACCTTGTGAAGACCTTATGAAGACCCGCTGGAGACATTTGAAGACCTTCAAAAACCTTTTGAATACCTCTGAAGATATTCTTTAAAGACATTTAAAAACCTTTTGAAGACTTTCGAAGACTTTTGAAGACCTTCGAAGATTGACCTACTTTGAAGACTTTCAAAGACCATTGTAAATTTTTGAAAACTTTTTTATATATTTCTGTACACCAAATTAATTATCATTAAATTATTTTTTATAAATATTTTGTAAACTGAAATATTATTAAATAAAATTTTTTATAAAAAAAATTGTGAACCCTTTTTTAAAGACCTCTGAAGGAAGACTTTAGATTAAATTAAATTTATTATAAAAAAATTAAAAACTCTCGTCTAAAGACTTCTGAAGATTTTGAAGATCTTCTGAATACCTCAAAAATTATATATTTTTTGTGCTAAAATTTATTTTTTTGCAAAAATATCAATTTTTTGCAAATATGATATTTTTTAATTCAATTTTATTTTCTTGATATTTTACAAAATTAAAATTTTAAATGGTATTTGTCAAAATAAATATTTTATTTTATTATAAAAGTGTGATTTTTCCTCGAAAAAGTGGCATAGACCCATATACTAGTCCATGGCCCACAATCCACCTTAATGAACGGACAAAACCAGACAGACTCGAAATGTGAACCGAATTTGACTGATTTGCTCCTTTGGTTTTGTTGATTTGGCTCAACCGAATTGGAGTTTTCGTTTTGCGGTTTGATTTCTGTAAGTATTAAACGGACCGACAAAAGATATATATATATATATATATTTATCTTTGGACCGACAATAGATACCGACTAGTGTATTCATACAGCAAATGATAATCTTATACAACATAATAATATATAACTAGCGTAATATTGGTATTACGTATAGTAAATAATAATATTTTTATTTTAATTAATAAATAATATAGTTTTGTTTTGAAATATTTTCAAAATTAATATTTAAATAATAAAAATTAAAGTATTAATAAATTAAGAGAGAAACTATAAGTATTAAATACTTGAAATTGTTGTGAAATTTCATGATTTTAATCATAATTCTTTCATAAATTAAATATATTATTTCTTTTTCGTAGACAAGTGTATAGATTCATCAAAATAAAATATTCTAATTCATATATTATAATATTAATCAAGTGAATACATATATATGTATTGAATTAAACCAATATAATTAATATTATGTTAATTTGATCGAAAATATCAAATCACCGCTAATTTTATATATAATTTTTACTTTTCAAAATACTAATACGTTGACACTTGGCCAACCCACTTTAAATCACCTAATAATTACAAAATTATATGTAAAAAATGCGAACTATATTTTTTTACCATAGCGTTAAATTTATATAACTATATTTATGTGTAAAATTTTATATAATATGCATTACCTAACCCAAAATTTTCATTTTTTTATTTTATATTTAGAAGAGAAATTAAAACAAAATGCACATGTTAATCATTTGAAATTAATTCAATGAATAACGAAAACATATCGAGAAAATCAATATATATATATATAAAAGTTAGGGAGTCAATATATATATATATATAAACATTATAGAGTTTTTTCAAAATTTTCATTAAGTAGATAATTATCAAATAATTAAATAGATACTTATCACAAATTTAAAAAAATTCTCTAACTATTATATATATATATTAATTTAAAATTATTATTACCTTGGTACAACCATAGTGATTAAACTACTCAATATTTTTTGTCCAACGTAAATAAGGAGAAAAGACGAGGACTTCTCCTAATCCATTCTGACACTCAAATGGTTGTAGGTTTTGCAAATGACATAAAGTCGGGGTGTAAGGTTTAACGATTGGACCGTAAAAACAATTCAATTCACTCGTAATCACACCACAATTTATAATTTGATGGTGTTTAATAATATATATATATATATTGAAGTCATTCTAAATTATGTGTGATTTTTTAAAGTTCTTATGTAATTAAAAATATATATTTTGGATGCTAACAATATGTATACAATAATATTATTTAAATGTAATTGACAGATGGTTATAAGGTTGTATAATTGTACTTATTTTGGGAGGGTAACTTGTAAATGTTAATGTATTTTGATGCAACTTTTCTTATTTTGGAGGCAACTTCCATATTCGGGAGGTTGAGAGGCATAGCAATTCTAATGAAGCTATATTAAAGTTATTTTTCAATGTTGTTATTTATTTTACTATGTTTAATTTTTTATTTTTTATACATTTAATAAAACACAACCGCAAAAAATCGATCAAACCACACTGTAACCGCCAATTAGATTCAATGGATTTTACTGCACTAATAGTTTTACTGCTGTTGCAATTTTTATAAACTGCAATTTGAGGCGTGGTTTTGTTTGAAGAATTAAAACCGATCAAATTGCACTGCTTATACCCTAACAGAAAAAGGGTGCTCTTTAGAGATGACAATTTATACCCTACCCTACCCGACCGGTACCGGCTCTACCCATGCCCAATCAACTTGGGTATTACTCACTTTGACTAGGTATGGATACGAGTAATACCCGTATGGAGAGGGTATGAATATAGAAATATCCTACTGTACTCGTACCCTTACCCGTTGGGTAATATTCATACTCGTTACCTATTATTCATACCCGCTATATATATAATACATATATTCATACATATAATACACACACACACACACACACACATATATATATATATAATACATTATGTATTATATATACATGTTATATATATGTACACACACACACACACATATATATACACACACACACACACACATATGTATTATATATAGTAGTTTTTACACAATGCATCTATAATATTTATTTTGTACTTCCCACTTTTGCATATTGCATATTTACTTTTCAATTTTTTCAAATTCACAAATGTATATTTTCAAATTTATCAACTCTTGTTTATATGTTGTTGAAATATTGTTGATATTCTGTTGGTGTTGTTCTATTTTTCAAAAGTTAGGGTATTGTTTGTACTATGTTTGTAACTTGTATATCTTTTACAGAGATACAAAACATATAAGTATTAGTTTTATAACTTGTTTATACTATGTTTATGTTATGTTTATGATTTGTTTATATTATGTTTCTAATTTGTATATATTTTACAGAGATGCATAACATACAAGTATTAATGTTACAACTTGTTTATACTATGTTTGTAATTTGTATATATTATATTTATGACTTGTTTATTCTATATTTGTAACTTTTATATCTTTTACAAAGATGCAGAACATACAAGTATTAGTTATATAACTTATTTATACTATATTTATAACTTGTATATACAATATATATACAACATATAAATATATATAATACATATAAATAACACATATACAATATATAAATAAATATAAATAATATATAAACAACTTATAAACAAGTTCTAAAGAAGTTTAAAAAAAGTCTGAAATATAAACAGACTTTAGACAAAACCTAAATAAATTTCAGACAAGTCTGTGAAAATGCAATTTTAAATTTTTTTTTGACAGGCGTGCAATTTCAAAAATCTGCCAAAATATTAAAAATTAGCTTGGTGAACCAGTAATATCAATTTTTGTTATTGGTATTTATGTAAATGCACATGTAGAGAGAGAGGAGGAAAAGTAAATGAATTCTCGTATTTGAATAAATTAATTTATAACTAGAATGAGACTATTTTGATGAGCATGACACTTATTTTGATGATATAGAAGATGACCTAGAGGTTCTAGGTTATATTTTATCTTATTTATTGATATTAATAATTGTTTCAAGTATTTTTTTGATTTATTTTTAATATGTGTGTTATTTTATTACAGAGTCAACTACAACAAATCAAGCATGAGAGTTCAAGAACAATATTTGTTTTCCTAACATTTTGATATATTTTGGTCTAACATATATTGGTATATTATTGTCACAAATATAAATAGTACATATTTGGGTCTAATATTTTCTCCACAGCAAGAGATTAGAACTAAGAGCTGTAATTTAGAGGTTGCAATGAGAATGTTGGAATTTTGAAACGCTCTTCATCTTTATCTTTGTATAATATTTTAGATGATAATTTTTGTATAAATTCTCCTTCAAGTGATAATTTATCACATTACTATTTCATTAACTACATTTGATTGTAAATTATAACTTTTATATTATGTTGTGTGAATATAGTATTTCATATTATTTCGGATATTTTTTAATTTATTGTTCTAAATTGATGATAAATTATTTGTTAAGTTAATTAATTAAATTTAAATCACAAGTAAATGAGTATCGTATAGGTAAACAGATACCCTATAAATAAAATACGAATAATAATTTTTATCATTTATACAGATATAGATAATATATCAATACATAATATAAATTATGAATATAAGTAAGAGTCTATATCTTATCTATTGACATCCCTAGTGCTCTTTTATCAAGATAATAACCAGCTCAAACTGAACCAACCGGTTTGGTCGGCTGGCTTGACCACAAGTCTCTTTACACATGAAGAAACGGAAGTAATAACCTCGCTTGACACGTCATTTCCTCCCTCCCTCCCCCTCCCAAATCACCCCACGGCCCACGCTAACCTTCGTAAATTACAAATCTGACACTCTCCTCCTCATCTCCTCCATTCCCAAGACCATTCTTAAGACTTAACCTCTTCAAAACTCGCACTGTTCTTTCTTTCTATGGACTTTTCGTTGACTCTTCGTTAGATGCTACATGGAGCAACGCAGAACTTCCTCCGGCTCCTCCCAGAGCCCTAGATCCGTCTCATCGCAGCCGTTCCTTTCCGTCTCCGTCACCGATCCTGTCAAATTAGGCAATGGCGTCCAGGCTTACATCTCCTACCGCGTCATCACCAAGGTTAATCCTCGTAATTCTCTATTCAGTTAACAACAATTTACATGTAGCTATTGAATAAAAATTTTGTGTATTGAATGGGAGCAGACGAATTTTCCTGAGTATCAAGGTCCGGAGAAGATCGTGATTAGGCGTTACAGTGATTTTGTTTGGTTGCGCGATCGGCTGTTTGAGAAGTACAAAGG
>CAODLS011364929.1:0-12805 GCA_948243855.1 Flueggea neowawraea | reverse complement strand
CGGAATGAATAGCTAATGGAGTGAAACATGCAACACTAGCAGTAACTGATATCATGATAATTTGTCCCTTATTCCGTTAATGAATTTCATAAAGGTCAGTGACAGTTTTTAAGGTGATTGCAGCAAAGGCAAGCCTGATTGATGGCAAAAAACAGAAATCATCCCAATCTTGTCCAAGAAAACGTCAAAAAATAAGAACACAATCAATAGTAAAATATCAAAAGAAGCGAATAACCACATATAATAAGATATTAAATTATATCTGGCTACACTCTCAGACTGCTTATGGTTATGGCCCTTCTCCAATTCAAACAATTTATGATTCCAATCCAGCAACAAGAGTGTGAATAAAACAATATTTACCAACCTTTATCCCAGAAGGACTCTCCATGAAGCTAAGTTTGTACGTATTCGTACGAAAGCTGTGAAACGAACAACCTTGTCCAGGTAGCTGAGGCATTCCAAGGTTTCCTTTCTCCGCACTGAACAGAAACAAAAAAAAGGGCAAATTAAAAGAACTGAAGATTAACCATATAACATGTAACGAATCGACAGGAAATTATGCACCTGGTGGGATCCATCTTAGCAGTCAAGGACTTGAGGGAGAAGAGTAATCCGAACATGAGCTTATGGTCCTGCTGTGCATTAAGAGTGTGAAGTGGACGATTCCACTCCCTGTAAAGTAAACACACTCCGTTTCTGTTAAACACGTACATCATGTGCGCGTTATTCCCGGAGGCCGTTGGCGCAGGCGGCGACGGGCTGATGTCTGATCCTCCGAAGAATTGCATCGTAGTTTTGAACGATAGATCGTTTGATCCAACTCTACTCGAACAGAACTGATAATTGGCGCAGCCTGAAAGTGAAAAAGGCACAGATCTATGATTCACATGGTCGCAAACCAAATCTATGTGGAAAAAACGGAAAAAAGAAGAAGGGATGGCATGCCTGGTGTGAGTCAGTGCCGAGTGCTTCGCCGAAAGGAGAGTCCAGTGGTTGAAGTTGAAAGGGCAAGGGCTATGGTTCAAAATTCTTTTGAAGTTGCTTAAAGTTTTAGGTCTAATAATAATATTTTAATTAAGGTAGCTTCCTAGATGGTTTACCATCATATGTTGCTCGAAGGCTCCCTTTGATCAAATTCCTCCGTTTAAAAATAATATTTTAATAAAAATTTAATGACTTAAATATAATTAATATATTAAAATATATAAATTTTAATATTTATTATTTTCATATATTATATCAACTTTCAAAATTATAAATAAAATATGTAACTTCAAAACTATCATAATCTATAAAAGTATGTTCATAATCAAAACAACATCATTGATGTATAAGTACAGATCTTGGATACGACATGACGTTTGAAGCCAAATTGAATAATTGAATGACAAGTCGGCCGTAGTATAGAAGACAATTTCTGCTTATATAGGATTTAACTTGAGCATGTAGAGCAATTTCGCAGGAGCTTTGAAGTTTTACCATGTAAGCATACCCCTAGGTGCTTACCGGTCGGTTCGGTTTGGGAACCCAAAATCTCTAGAATCAAAACGAAGATCCAAATTTATGTTTTCCCCGGAACCGAAGTGCCGAAATGTCCATCTCAAAATCTCCAAAATTTTGGGACAAAACGGGACGGTTCGGTTCTCGGAGATTTTTTCAGCAAAATTCAATATAAATCAGCAGCAAGTAGAGAGAGACAACAAGATCGCACTATAAAACAATAGGATCCAATCAGCAACAACAAATCAACCAAGAACAATTTTACATTTACATTTGAGTGAAAAAGGGGGGGAAAAGAAGATAGGAGCAACCAGAGAGGGAAGTAGAGCAAAACTTAAATCCTCACTCAGCCTTCATATCTGGAGGAGGTAAAGCTACGGACGAAGAGACAGATCTGAAGGAGGAAGAGCGGCGAAGAAGGATGGGTGTGTGCGGCGGGCTAGGGTTGCTTGAATGACTGATATAGCTCAAGTAATGGAAACAAAGATGTGATCTTGGTGTTCCTATCCAGATCCTCTAATTCCATGAAGTAAAACAAACTCTAAACTTGACTAAAATTAGGGTTATGTTTAGTTGGATTTTTTGTAAAAAAAATTAAAAATATTTAAAAAAATATGTTTATTAATTAAAAAAATTAAAACAATTTTTTATTTTTCTATTTTTATTTTTATTTTTTTAAATAAAAAAAATCACAACTAAACAGTTAACCCAGAAAGGTCCATTGAAAACAAACCCAAAAACCCAAAAAATAAAAAAAAAAGATTAAAAATTAGTATAATAGATCAAGAAGCTTGCTTTATCATAAGTTCATAACCCATAAACAGAAATCAAAGGAAATGAAGAAATGGGTTTTTGCTTTAGAGAGAGAAAGAATGGGGGAGACGAGAGAGAAAGAGAGATGCAGGTGGGGCTGGACGGAATGGTCGGGGTGGTGATTAAAGTTTTGTTTTCTTTTTTGATATTTTTTATATACGTTTTCTTTTATAAATTATTTTCATAAAATAAGAAATAGAAAGGGTTTATTTGTTTAATTATTTTGTCTTTTAGAAGAAAAAGAAAAGAAAAAAGACAACATATTTCATATTAAAAGAAAATTATTATTTTGCCTTTCCTCTCTATTTGTCTTAAAAATAATAATATCTCTTTCAGATTAAAATTTTAACATTATTTTAATCTAATGAATATGTCTTTTGATCAATAATATAATTGAACATATTTTTTTAATAATTTATTTTATTTATATTCATAGAAAATTAAATTTAGGACCTCTTAATATTAAAATTAATTACAATACTAATTAATTACAAGTCTCTTGAAATATAATGAACATATTGAATACAATTTTTTTTAATTGAATAATTTTTTTTGTTGGTTAGAATTGAATAAAAAATATAAATTATAATAATAAATATTTTATTTATAAGTTGTATAATTATACTTTGAATTTTTTTTAAACTTGTTTGGATTAATTGAAAGTTTTTTTTGTAGTTATAATTGAAAGATTTAAGCGGTTAAGAATATTTAAACTAATGTTCAAGAAATAATAATATTTATGCATTAGACTATTTAATATCTTTTAAGAAACAGTAATATTTAATATTTTAGTGTGTATGTTACTTAATGTTAATAGCATTTAGTGTGTATACCTATGAATACTTATGTATATTTTTTAACACCTATGAATATCTTTATACATATTTGAACACTTATGTACATTTTTAAACACCTATTTACACCTTTGAACACATATATATGTGTGTGTGTCTATGAATACTTTTGAACAACTATAAACATTTTCGTACATCTTTGAACACTTATGTATACCTTTGAACACTTATGTACACCTATAAACACTTTTGAACACCTATTGATAAATTGCTTTTCATGCATATTTATATTGCATTTTATGTTTGTTTTGCATCATGAATTATTGTTATTTGTGTCTTTTTTATGTTTTTTTATCTTATTTGGTGGTTTAGGTGGAATGTTAGTGAAGCATAAAGATTTTGAGCTATTTTAGGCGCATTTCAACGTGGTCTGCATTTTGGCATGGTCGTGCCGCAAATGGACGTTGACTGGGCTGACTTATTCTGCATTGGACCGCGTGTTGACACTGTTGGGCCTTGGTTTTTTAGCCTCATTGACGTGTTTGAAAACTATTGACCTATTTTTACTGTTGGAGCAAAACAATTAACATTATTATTATTATTATTAGCTATTTTTTAGGGAAAACTAGATTTCCAAATTAAAACTCATATATAAACCTTTTATTCTTCTCTTGGACGGTTTTCTCCCACGTTGGATAACAACTCTCATCAACTTTTTTGGCTTTCATCTTCTATTATTTATAATTAAACATCTTTCTAGTTAATGTATTTTTGGGTTAAATCTATTAAGGTGTTGAGACTTTTATTTTAATTGTTATTAAGCATTTTGAGTATTTATTCAGTTTTTGTGCCTTTGTTCCTTTATTATTATTTCGATTGATTGATTGATAAGCGCTCGTTGATTGATTGATTAAAATAATATATTATTATTTACGATTGATAATGCGTCACATTAGTTCTAATCTAGGTAACGAATAACTTGAATGTTTATGGTTGGACATTATTCAATGTTATGGAACCGAATAAGATTGTTTAAATGAATCATGACGTTTTTGGTTTCACTGGCTAGAATAAGGGTCTTTTTGGTTCTTACTGTTGTCATAGATTAAACCTTGTCAGGACGTTCTTAGGGTTATCTAGTGGTTAGGAAAGTAGTCTGCACGGCCTTTTGGGGCTATCGATTAAGTAAGAAGATATTAGTTAATTAAGTGTGTCACCGTTAACTATAAATATGTCTATTCGAATGCTTGATATTTATCTTTCGTGTCTGTGATCAACCGATTAGATTGAACGAAAGAAATATCTTAACTAGGTTTGTTTTATTATTGAATTCTCGTTTAGTTCATTGCTGCTATTTACTTCTTATTTGCGAAACTTTAATCTTTGTTTACTTGCATTCTCAGCTTCATTCATGTTAAACAATTTTGGTGGTTCGAAAAAATCTTTATTTTTTTTTGTTTTTACAATTAAACAATTTCTCACCGGTCTCTGTAGTTCGACTCTGCTCATTTCTATACTTCATTTTATCATTTCTAGCATGTTAATATTATTTTGGTAGTTTGACACCTCATCACCTATGTACAATTATGAACACATTTAAACAATTTTGAATATTTATGTACACTTTTGAACACTTATTTACACTTTTAAATAATTTAAATATATATATATATATATATATATATATATTATTTTTGATACTAGTTTCAATTATTCAATTCGAGACGGTTCTCTGTATGAGTATTGCTTAAGATCTAGAACCGTCCCAAATATAAATTTCGAGACGGTTTAATTTGGAGAAAATAAAAAATCTACAGTTTTTTTGGTTTTAATTCTTTTTCGGTTAAAATATTCGATTCGGTTCAAAAATCTCTAAGACTCACAAGCAACCCTAGTATACCCCTTCGACTATCATTGCTCATGTATGTAATCCAAACACTAACATCAATGGCAGCTACAAATAGAACATATGCATCTATTTCATGGAGATGAAACTACACCGAACAGGTAATGGGTCGGGCATGCCACAATTTCATCACATCCAATTGAAGCAAAAGAAAAATGTACATTACCGGTAGATACAAGCAGTCAAAGTTTGAAACATACACATGATGACAACTTAGAGCATCTCTTGCAATACTATGAACATGTCCATTTCCGCTAGAAACAAGCACCATATCAACACACATCGATCGATTAATAACACAGAAAACAGCGTTCTCTGAACAAAATTTCAAATTTTAAGTCGCAATACAGCAAAACATATCAACAAGAGCTCAGCATTCCCATCTTTTCATCTCCATTCCATCTGGAGGGCTTCCCTCAACCTTCTTTGATCCCACTTCTTTCCAGTTTGTGGACAGAACCGTTCCATTTGACTCCACCTGCATAATTGAACCACAGGAATTAGGAAACATGAATCATTAGATTGGCACATCTACAGAACACTGATTCCCCACTGTTGATAACTTGCTAAATTTGGTAATACAAGTCTGGCAGCTAATAACCATAGCAACAGAGTCTAGATCTTACAAAGGATTTCTGCATGGCTCTTCTCGTGTCTTCATCAGCATCTTGGTATATGTCTCTGAAAAATTTGTTCAAAGCCGCATCACCATCTAGCTTTTCCTTTTTCTCCTGAAACTCAAAGAAAAGGAAGAAGTTAGAACTTTTGACTGAAATAGAGGTTTAATAAAATGAACACAGGGAGAACCAATGAAATTTACCTCCTCCTTCATTTGAGCTTCAAGCTTATCCCAATCCGTTTTTGTTGGTTTTGATGAGGGATAGGTAGGTTTTGGAGGCCCTGCAGATAGTGGGAATATAACTCATCAATGAGAAAGTAATAGCAATTAATATGGACAACCCAGAATACGCAAAATTCAAAGATTTTATTTCAACTGAGTGCCATCCACCACAGTACCACCACAAAAGCAAATAGATTAAACAACATTTGGTTTGTTCAGTTGTAATCACTGCAGCATGCAGAATAAATCGACTGAAGATGATATGAAATTTATACAATAAAATAAAGGAACAAACAAAGCAACAAGTGCCTGTATGAGATCAGAAGGAGGAATGAAGTTATGAATCCTATGATATCCAATTTGTCATCTAGACAAATAAATAGTTTTTTTATTCTTGGACCCAAAATAAAAGGCATTTCTAGCATTTTATCATACCAGAAGACACATCAACTCTTCTTGAAACTGTTGGTTCCTTGCTGTACTCAAGAGAAGTCCACTGTATGGGCTCAGCTTTTGCCAGGCGAATCTCGATTTTGGTAGACAAGATTTCATACTTGCATTTGGCAGGAACTATCTATTTTATAGGATTAAGATCGAGTGGCACAAATTAGTTGTTCCATAAGCTAGACAAGAAAAAAGGTTCAAACAAGAGCCACTTGTCTTGAAGCTACAAAAAAGTATTTTATTCAAATTTCTCCATCGTGATATGATATTTTGTAACTAAAAATTCCATTATAGATAACCATCATCCTTTGATCACAAGAAAATATAAGTATTTCTGTTACAAGAGAAGTCAAACATAATGCCTAGAATGACAACACAAATACCAAACTGCTTAAGCTACCCTCAAGTGACATTCAACCATCATCAGTTAAAAATAAAAATAATAATAAGGCAATTTTGTGGGACAAGATGCATCTCATCATCATAAATACCTTGCCAAACAAACGAGTTTGAAAATGATACCCTTCTTCTTCAGGAATATCAATGCTAACACTTAGCTACAAAGCAATGAAAAATGAACAAAGTTACTAGAAGCAACCTAATTGCACCTGGAAATTGAAGAAGTAAAAGATATTTCATTGATGAGCATACTATTTGTTCACCAAAGTCGACCGTAAGACTACTTGGTGGAACACGCTTTGCAAATATGGTCACCACCACCTCTTCTGGCTTCTGGTAGAATTCATGCCTGATTGCCAATTTATTTCCAGATTAAACAATCAGTAAAGAACATATTAATGAGCATTTCACAGCAATGAGAATTAAATCAAGCAAAAAATAGCAAAAAGTAATCTTGTAAGCATGCCAAACATGAAAGCATGTGCATGAAATTGTGCATAAACAAGAACAAAGAGAGAAAAGATTGCATAGACAAGTTGACCCACTAGTATCATTGGCAAAAATCACGAATGAACAGAATACACTAACCTGTATTTTGGTTTAGGTGGTGCTTCCTTTGGCATCTCACTGGGAAGGTTTTCCACTGGCTTAAAATCTACTACAGAAGTATTTTCCGGTTCTGATTTTTGCTTGCTAAGTTCCACTGCAAGATACAGAAAAGTTAACAATGAGGTAACGGTTTTCCACTGTACAGATAATAAAAGTATTTCAAATGCAGAAAGGGGCAAATAACTACCAGCAATGAGCTCATCACAGTGTTTGATCAAATCATTGTATCTTGATTCGTCTGGTGCCAATGAAGCACCATCTTCAAATGCTACCTTAGCAGTTTGGTACTCTTCAAGTTTCATGCACGCAATGCTGTAATGACAAAGTGTACAAAAGAAACCAGACGATGAGAAATTCAATCCAAAAGAATTTTAAAGTTGTCAATTTTTGAGTGGTCAAGAAATACAATCGCATGATGCATATCAGAAATATACTTTTTAAATCCAAAATCACCACTTTCTGTACTTAGGCTCCAACACATGTTACACTACAGCAAACCAGCTTCCACCCCAGGAAGTTTGATAAAAGTATCATACTCTTACAAGATGATTTTACCAGTGCTGTATCATCTATTATCTTAATTTTCTTCAAAATAAAGAAAAGTAGTCAAGAAGATGTCTTTAAAAGAGGCAACAGATTACATGATTGGAGTTGATAGCAGTGGGCGGGAAAAGAAAATGGTTTCACAACAATGGAAAAATTGAAAATAAAAAAAAAAGTTGACATTACAGCAAGAGAAAATATTATAGCTGCGATAGAAGGTGAAATTGTTCCTTCATATTGACAATGCAAAAAAATCACAATATTATCATAACAGTTGAGATAATCAAACAAGCAAAAACAGATTCCTCACACTAGCAAACAATGGAAACCGAACAGAAGTTGTGAGTCATCGCTACTGGATGCAATCTTGATCCCACAACACGAAACACACAGTTTATTCAGAACTTGATTAGCTCAGTTGCAATTTATGAGTCACGTACATCCCCACACACAAGCAGGCAATAAAATATGTCCACAATTATGCCTGCTCTAAATATAATTTAAAAAAAAAACTGTGAGACAACCAGAAAGTACATCTAATTCTAATCCCGTTTCAAAATCAACTAACCCTTTCAGCAAATACGCTTTAGCCATGGAAGAGTCCAACTCAATCGCTTTACTAGCATCGGCAACAGCCTCTGAACATCATCAAATAAAAAGAATAAGTCATTTGTTTCTTCCTTTCAATCATTGATAAAGAAGAGAAGAAATCATTTTCTTAAAACAAAAAAAGAGTACCGGGTAGGTTGTTGAGCTTGATGTTTGCCTGAGAACGGTCAGCGAAGAGCTCGGCGTTGTTAGGGCTCAAGTTGATGGCCTGAGTGTAGAGATCGACGGCAAGCTCGAAGTGGTCGTCGATAAACGCCTCTTTCGCCTTCTTTTCGAGGTCGGAAGCCATTGGAGGGACTAACGGTGAAGACTCACGGAAGGCTCTAGAAATAGAGGAGAGCGAAGAAAGAAGTGAGGAATATTATTGACTTGCAAAACTAAATAAAAGCAAAAACCGCGAGCCACTCCACAGACGACTTCATCAAGTCTACGGGAAAAACCAATTTTATATTTTAATAAAAAAATTATTAGAAAACGACTTTGTCGCACGAGTGGTTCGCAAGAAACAGGTGAGCAGTCGTCTATGCGCGACGTTAAAAAGTTACCACTCCCTCCGATGTTTTGGAAAAAGATGCTGATGCTAATCAGAGCCGTTAACAGGCTGGAACTGCACCGTTTAGAAGAAACATGTTAGCGGTTAATATCGTTATGCAACTCCTACGGTTTGAAAGACGGCGTCTGCGTCCACACTCCAATCATCAAATTAAATCTCGTAGAAGATTTGTATTTGAACAGCAATCTTTTGTATCTCTACGCCAAATGTTTCGGATTAAACATTGCGCGCCAATTCTTCGACGAAATGCCGTGCAAGGATGTCGTGCCTTGGACTGGAATTCTCTCTGCTTATAATAAAAACCAGAAACACGAGGAGGCTCTTGATCTTTTTCGTTCGATGAATCTTTCTGGTCTTTAGCCGACTTCATTTACTTTATCCACCGTCTTAAAATCTTGTTCTGCTCTGGGCGAGTCTAGAAATGGACAGTGTCTCCATGCTTCTGTGATCAAGCAGGGGTTCGAATCGAACCAAGTTTTGGGTTGTAGTTTGATTTATTGGTACTCCAAGTTCGGCTCTGCTACCGATGCTTTAGAGTTTTTGGTGGTAATATGAATGATGTTGACATTGTTTCATGGACGACGATGATTTCTTGTTCTGCTGAAGCCCGGAAGTGGAGTGACGCTTGGAGGCTTTATGCGAGTATGATCGAGGCTCGGGTTTGCCCTAATGAGTTAACTTTCGTTAAAGTTTTAGCAGTGTGTGGTTTTCTTGGTTTGAATTGTGGGAAGTTAATTCATGCCCATATGATTGTCTTGGGAGTTCAGTTGAATCTGGTTGTGAAGACCGCTCTTGTTGATTTATACTCAAAATGTCTGAGAATAGAAGATGCCATCAGGGTCTCAAAACTTACACCTGAATGTGATGTGATGCTTTGGACTGCTGTTATATCTGGGTTGGCTCGTAATTGTAAGTTCAAGGAAGCTATTGCTGCATTCAGGAACATGGAGATGTCTGGAATATCACCAAATAGGATTACGTATTCAGGTATTCTGAACGTTTGCTCGTCAATTTTGTCACTCTGTTTTGGGGAACAGATCCACACAAGGGTGGTCACGGCTGGTTTGCAGGACGATTTTTCTGTTGGTAATGCACTAATTGAATTGTACAGGAAATGTTCTCCCATGGTTGATTATAGCTTGAGAGCGTTTAGAGGGATAAATTCTCCTAATGTCATTTCTTGGACATCTTTGATTACTGGTTTTGTCGAGCATGGTTATCAACAAGATTCTTTTACCTTGTTTATGAATATGAGAGCTGCTGGACCACAACCAAATTCTTACACTCTCTCTGTCATACTTAGAGCGTGTAGCATGGCTAAATCTTCTTGTGAAGCGTCAAAGTTGCATGGATACATAATCAAGACCAATTGCGACCGTGATATTGTTGTTGCTAATGCTCTTGTTGATGCATATGCTGGATCAGGGATGGTGGATGATGCATGGCTTGTGATCAGAAATATGAGAGAAAGAGATGCCATCACATATACTAGTTTGGCTACGAGGCTCAATCAGATAGACAACCATGAACTGGCTTTAAGCATGGTCAATCACTTGTTGAACGATGATGTTAAGATTGACGGATTTAGCTTGGCCAGTTTCTTGTCTGCATCATCTGCCTTGACCTCAATTGAGACGGGAGTGCAACTTCATTGCCTTGCTGTGAAATCTGGGTTAAACAGCTGCACTTCAGTCTCAAATGCTCTGGTTGTCTTCTACGGAAAATGTGGACTACTATCTGATGCAAATAGAGCCTTTGCAGAAATAACAGAGCCAGATACGGTGTCTTGGAATGGGTTGATATCAGGCTTGGCGTCAAACGGATGCATCTCATCTGCTCTTTCTGCCTTTGATGATATGAGATTAGCGGGAGTTAACCCCGATTCTTTCACTTTCTTATCAGTGTTTTCTGCTTGCTCCCGTGGTGGTTTAGTTGACCTAGGTCTTGAATAATTCCGCTCTATGAGAAAAATACAGTCTAGAACCACAGTTGGATCATTATGTTTGTTTAGTCGACCGCTAGGTCGAGCCGGCCGTTTAGAAGAGGCAATGAGTATAATAAAAAGTATGCCATTAAGGCCAAATGCTCAGTTCTACAGAACATTGCTGGCTGCCTGCAGAGTTCACAGAAATCTGAATCTCGGGGAAGATGTAGCGATGCGAGGTCTCAATCTTGATTCATCAGATCGTTCATTTTATGTGCCTCTTTCAAAACTGTACGATGATTGCAGAAGGCCGGACTTAGCAGATGAGACTCGCAAGTTGATGAGAAAGAAGATTGCGTAGCACGATGTTGAAAGTCGGACACTTTCATGCCATGAGAACTATTTGATTCTTCATCGAGGCAAAAGAACTGCAAGAACAATTTTGACCATTGATTGCTAGCCAGAAAGGGAAATGGAAAGCACTTCCCTGCAACGCTTGTTTCAGTTACTGTTGATTTTCGGGCGAGGCATGAAGAATTCGTCATGGAAGACAAGTACAAGACCACAATAGCTTAAAACTTGAAAATGCTATTTTGCATTCTGGAATTTGGACATTGTTGCCAAAACAGCCATACCATTCTGTTATCAGCCAAGTGCTACTCTGGTGAAATATGTGCAACTCCAAGGTTAAAAAAGGGAAAATGTGCAGGCCCCGTAGGGGCTTCCTTCCTTTAATGCCTACATCAAGAACGAAGCATTACAAGCATGGAATGTATTCCTCATTGAAATTTTCAGAATGACAAAACAGCAGCCTCTGATAGGAGCATTAGCTGTCTCAAACAGTGCTGAAATCATAACACCTGATATCGGCGGATCAATATAACTTGTAACATAAAAACAAGATTATTAGGAAAAAACAATCTTGTAATATAAAAGCAATATTATTTCCCGAGTAGTCTGAGCTGGTGTCACAAAGGTTGAATCCTAATTGATCTGGCACAAATAAGGGAACGGGAAGATCAAGAAAATTCCACTTTAGAGCTTAATGCTTCTAGTAATAACTCCAAGCATTTCGTTAAGCTTTTGATTCTGATTGACCAGACTCTGACTGACCAGAGGTGACTGCCGGTGTATCCTTTGATTGCACAGCCTCAAGTGGTTGTAAAACTCCTCCGGGAGAGGACCAGGTCGATGCAGAGGAACATGCTTTCGAAAATGCATAAAATTAAAAGGGATGAAGTCTCACGACACATTTCTTCGATAAATGAATCAATCATGATTTTTTTGGTAAAGTCTCACGATGATATTTTTTTGATAAATGATTCGATCGTGATCCTTTTAGTAACATCACAAGTCAATGATGAATCTATGAGTATATTAGAGGTTCACTCATCCCAATGAAAATAGCAATGAAAATATAGATGACATTTGAAAGATTGAACCATGTTAAAGAACGGGTTAATCTACTCAACGGGGGAAAACCTATTGGAGTAAGTGGATACATAAGCGATAAATCGAGTAAGATATCGATAATCGTGTAAAGAAGATTTAGTCAATGAGATTGGAAAGTCTAACTTGTTGAGAGATTTACCTCTACCGAATAGACTTTGGCATATAGGCTAGTCTATATCTCGACCTACATTAACAGATGTAGATACTCATTTTCTCAATAGAGAATTTAGAGTAGAAACCTATAAAGTTTAACCTAATGATTTCATCGTCCAATTCTCAATAGATAATTTGGAAATGAAATCTATAGGGTTTGAACCAATGGTTTCATTGTCTAAGGTATGACCTTAGACATAGTTTGTGAGAATGGTATCTTCGTATAAGCTATAATAATACCATATGTTTCAAGGTGAATCTT
>CAODLS011364829.1:0-14810 GCA_948243855.1 Flueggea neowawraea | reverse complement strand
TAAGCCCAAATTGGCCAACACATCATCATATTCCACTCAATTCACACTTCAAATTCACAACTAAGCTTCCCTATAACGTTTAAAGTCAAATTTCTAAAAGCGAAGAGTTCATATCGGACCTGGAAGGGCCAAACGTGGGGGTGATCAAGGGCGCGGAACGTTTCCTTGATGCAATCAAGGCGTCTCTCATACTCCTTCAGATCGATGGAGTCGCCGCGCTTGAAATAAACCTTGACGAGGACCAGTCCTTCATCGTGCTTGCAGAGAATGGACTTAAAGAAGCGGCCGCGACCAAGCACCTCCTTGAGGACCAAATTGTAGGACGACGGCAAGTCGTGGAGGTAGTACTCCGACGCCGAAACTTGAGTCGTGCGAGCAATCTTGTTCCCCATAGTGAATCCACACGTTGCTGTGATGAGAGGCGAAGCCTAGCCTGGTGGCGTGTGATTAGTTTTTCTTTTGTTTTTTTAATTGTCAAAACAGGTTAAAGAGGGGAACTTTTATACGTTCCGGAGTTGGGTTACAGGTTACATGAGTTTATAAGGTAACGCAGATTTAAAAGGAAACTAGATTTAGCTACTCCTCTAAGAAACAATAAGAAACATAAGGTCACTTCGTCGTCGAAAATAAGCTAAAAATAAATAAAATATTTAACGGGAGTAAATAAGCTAAAACTGGTACTACTAACTTTTTTTTTTTAAAGGATACTACTTACCAGCTTTGTTTAAAAAAAAAAAGGCTAACTAACTTATTTCATCCCCGAGGTCTAGCGAAATCAACAATGGCGTCCTAGTATTTTCAAAACCCTCCAAAAAAAAAAAGTTGTGCTATTAGCTTTACATGGCCACATTTAAACCAGACTGGCCCAAACCAAAACTGAAATTGTCTAAACTGGAGAAACTTGGTCCGGTTTCGGTTTAATAAAACACAAAATCATTGAACTGCTAGTTAATTAGTCGGCCTAACCCAGTGGATCAGTTAGCCAGCTTTAATGTCCATTGCCAACGGTCCAATTTTGGACCGTTGGCAACGTTTTTGAGTCCAACAGCCAAAAAAATCCAATTTGAATCGGATCGAACCGAATTTCTAGTCATTTTTTAATCAAATAAATTAGTTAATTTCAAACAATATATATTTGCAACGATTTTAATTCAAATTTTATATATGTAAATTAGCGGTTTAGCTACTAGTCATAAAACATTTCATATAAATGTTTTAATATTTTTACTATAGTATATTAATTACTTAAAATAATATAACCATTAAATAGTGAACAAATTTCATCCCTCGGGCAGCTTGGTAATTGGGATGCAAGTCCCAAATTCACAGGCCCAGGTTCGAGCTCTAGAGGGAGTGATGTCAGGCGGACACGAACATTGAGTTGGCAATAGAGTTTGGTGGATAACTCCCTTGACCATTAGCCTCCGATAAGGTGTTGCGGTGACCACACTCGTGCGCGGGCTCACACACTCATGCACATGTTCAAGTTCGCTGCAGCAGTGTCAGCTATGACTTTAAGAACATTTCACAATAGAGAGTTATATTTACATGATAACGTCCGATAAAAATATATTACCATTAGTCGCTTGGACTCTTTTTTTCAGTTAAAAAATAAATATTGAACAAATTCCATTGAATTTATAAATTGTTTTGTTTATAATCATAAAGTTTAAATATATGAAACTCAATTTGCCTCAATGAATCATTTATATTAACAAGTCGAATTTTAACATTGTTCTTGTACATTACAGACCCCATCTTTTCTTTCAAAATTCCATCTGTCACATTAAGCATTTAATTTTAATTTTTTTAATTTTTCAACGCCACTTTATTTTTACTTGTTCAATGTGAAATTGAAATTTCTCTCTCAATAATTCATTCACTTATTTCTGTATACTCAATCCGCTCCCATAAATGTACTCCTCCCAATGCTTAAAGATTTTGAGAAATTTGATTTCGTTTTCCAGATTGGTTCCAAGCTTGTAGCATCAGTTGTTCCCTCAAAGACGTTTCCTTAACATCATCAAATTCAAAGCAAGTCATTTATCATTTGCCTCAATTACCAGAAATTTACAAGATCAGATCGAAAGAAGTAAACAAAAACTAGAAACACCATGACAATTTATTGGGCATATTTACACAGTCGAATCAGAACCATCTCGATCTAAATCAAACGGTCTGGATCTCATCACGATCTTCAAAATTAGGATCCTTGACATCAACAACCTCTCTCTCCAACCCGATCTCAGCTTGAGAATAACCATCACCAACCCAAGTGAATTTCCCTCCATGGCCTCCTTTCTTATGAGACCCACTCATTCCCGTCGCAGACTTCCGGTCTTTCCTCACCTCCGACGCCTTCGCATTGGCGCTCTTGTGACTCTTCCCTGCGTTCTTCATTCTCTCCACTGAATGATAGTGATGATGTGATGGAAAGTGTGGGGAGTGAGGAGGGGTTATGTAGGAGATGATGTGTTGTCGTTTTGCTAAAACAGTGGGTGGGGCCCCTGGGGGCTTGGAGTTGGAGGCTTGAGGTTTGATTTCGGCAATCGGATAAGAACAAGTCTGCGAAATGATTTTTTAATTAAAAAAATTGGGTGCGTGTTGAGAGTGTGTGCGGGCTTTGTTAGATGTTTTGCTTTGGTTGCTTCGGACGGTTAGACGTTGTTGATCGGTTGACTTGTTATTATGAGCTCGTTGTTTGACGGCTGAGGTAACATTTTTTTTGACGAAGATGAGAATTGGGAATCCTGGATAATTTCTTTCTTTTTTTCCTGCTTTGGATTATTAATTAATGGTTATTAATGACGAAGGATGATAATTGATGTTTCCCTTAATCAGGGAGTTCATTTTATTTTTAAGGGTTTGTTTGGTTTATTCTTTCAAAAAGTCAATTTCGTATTACTATTTTGCAAAAAGTTATTTATTGGGTATCATATTTTCTTTTTCGATAAACCGTTAGAAATATGAATTACCAATAATATGAGTTTTTGACTTTGTGTTTTGGTTCACAAACACACTTTCCAAAATGATGATTAAAAATGTCTATAATTTTCTTAATATAATGATATAATATATATATATATATATATAACTCTTGACAAAAAAATATATACATATGTATAAAAGGATTTAAAAAAATATGCTTTCACATAATGCATCTAACAAAAACAAAATATTTAACTTTCTGAAAGATTAAAATAAAAATGACTTGAAAATCAAAATTTTAACAACTTTTATGTATATGCAATTTTTGAAAAATTTTACTTTCTTATTTCGTCTTAAGTTATTTCCCATTGTCGAAGTGATAGATTTTCTAAAAGTCAAAAAGTTATGAGCAAACCAAACAATAGCTGTTTCTTACTTCCTAAGAGTGTTATTTCCTCCTCCTTTAATAAGTTTTTTTTTTTTATTTCTCACGATGTGTCTTTGATGAACCCCAACTATGAGAGCCACATTTAAGTCTGTATCACACCTAAAATAATCTCTGCTTGTACCGAGCCGACCCACCATAGGGTAAAGTGTTGACCATCGTGGTGACTTTATACGAGACTAGAGACTGGACCCCAGACCTCTCTTAAGGGACATGAGTGTTAAATCACTAACATAACTACAGATGGTTAACAAAACAAGTTTTAAATGGTTAACAAAGCCCAATTAATATATATATTTTTTTAATTTAGAAAGAGAAAAGAGGGAGAGAGGTAAATGGGAAATGTTATACATTGGGTGTCTAATGGATAGTATTTATACATAGAACTAGCCAATGTGTTGACCGCTTACTAATCATAACATGTATGTATGGATTAGTGGCGGAGCTATAAATTGAAGGAGGTGGAGTTAGTATTATCAATAGATAGACGACGACAAGTGACGATGTGAGACGAAATTCCAACACCAAGGACACTTATGGGATTGACGATGTGGTGGCAGGGGTCCTTTGGACCTCTGGTGGGATCGGCTGACCCGATCGACTCCACCTCCCTTGGCTACTAATATGGGTGTACGACATTGTTGATGTGAATGGGCAAATATTTTATGAATGATAACCCCGGAAACTCTTTGTTATAGGTTAGGTCGTATTATTTACTGGGCTACTTCTCTCGTGTATTTAGGCCGATGAGTGGGCTTTCATCATAAGTATTTAATCCATTCATATCACCATTGATTAACATCAACCAAATAACAATGGGCTAACTGCATAATTATTTGGGTTAATTACAACGTCGGCTCGTTTTGCTTTTTTTATTGCTTAACATTAAGAAGTGCTTTCCTTAACTCCCATATGCTAATAAAAAACTTTCTTTACAGAGTTTTGTCAATCAATGTACGCTATTTTAATTATGTCCACTCCCCTCTCCTCTCCCTAATAGTTCATTTTTCACCTATCTCCTTTTCATCTAGGTCTTTTTAAGTTTCTTTATCTATCCTCTCTTGCTCTCTTCTCTCTTGCTCTCTCTCTCTCTCTCTCTCTCTCTCTATTATCTCAATTCGTTTCACTCTCTCTCTATCTCTCTCTCTCTCCCCCGTCTCTCTTTCTCTCTCTTCTCTCTGCCCATGTCTCTCGGCTTCATCTATTTTTATCAGTATTTTTGTGCAAGTTTGATTTTGTCGGTGCAGAACTCGTCTCAGGGAAAGGAGCGATGCCGAGCAACGTGTTTGGTGGAGATCTATTTTTTGGTTACCTTCTTGTTTTGGTGCAGATCTGTTTTTTAATTATGATTGGTGAAAATCTGTGTTTTCTTTTTGTTTGCGTGTAAATATGTGTGTTGTGATTGCTGCTAATATGTTTTTGCCTTCTGTGTGTTTCTTTTGTGGTGTTGTACCTCTGATTTGAGCTCGAGATTCGGTTGAGAAAGGAGGAGAGGTTGGTGAAGAAGAAGGAAAGAGAGAAGAAGCCTATGAGGAGGATATACATTCATCATTATTTTTCTTAACTTTCACATTAATTAAAAGTTTAAAAAGTATTTATTTTAAACTTTATGTAAAGTTTAAACTTTTGATTTATGTAAAATTTATTTAAAATTTATGTAAAGTTTATTTTTTGGTCTTAAAAAATTGTTTTAGGATTGTTTTTATTGTTTAAAAAGTTTTATAAGCTTTTTAAAATTTTTGAAAAGGTTTATTTGAAGTTTATTTTAGGCTTATTTTACAGATTTTAAAAAATTATCTAAGGATTTAAAAGGTTTATTTTTCATTTTTTTATTTAAAAGGTTTATTTTAAGTTTTTTTAAAGATTTAAAATTTTTATTTAAGGATTATCTAAGTTAAAATTTAAAAAAAAATATGGACTAAATAACAAAAATAAAAAAGGAAAAAATTGAAAAATTGAAAAAATAAATTTAGTTGATTTATTTTTTCTGTGTAAGGTGTATTTTTTTAATTTAAAAAACGAAAAAAAGATTTTTGTACGGAAAATTGATTTCCTATGGATTCTAAAAATCTCCGTGAGGAAAAAAACTAAATGTTGATCATTAATTTATAATTAAATTTTCGAATGGGCTAATTTTTGTAAATTGTCCTTAGTATTTCTGTGATTTACTAATCTTAATTAAACAAGGACGTCAATATTTTATCCAAGTGATTAGCATCAGATATCCAAGATCAATAGTTAGCGTGCGCTACCTCAAATTCAAACATGGCATTACGCGGATCTTTTTGTGCACTCCAAGTAAGATCAGATAGTCAAAATTAGGAACATGTCCACAACAAGTAGCTAGTCAAATTTAGGAAGAATCTCTCTCTTTTTTTTTTGGAACCGGACAAAATTAGGAAGAATCAGTCAGATTGGCAACGAAGCATGAATAGTTCATGTACTCCATAGCATAGCAGCAGTATCTATTTTTCAACTCCATTTCGGTAAATTAACACTACCAAATGATTTAGCTGGTTTAGTAATCTACCAGTGGCCTTTGATTACCTTCATAAATAAAAATTACATTTTTATAGGTGTTTTCTATGATACTTTACCAGCTGAACCATCTCTAATGCATTAAAAAATACAATTATAAGATAATTTTTACACGAAAAAATATACTAGAACAAGATAAACTAATGAGCCTACTGTTGAAATTTAATTCCCTTTTCTTTTCTTTTTTTTTTTTTTGAAAAGGATTTAATTACCTTTCCTAAACCATTGCTGATACCAAATTAATAAATTACCACTAAAATTCCAAGAAATAAAACAACAAAATGGACTGCGCCTACGTGTCTTTTTCTCACTGGTCTATCCCATAGACACCCTTGAGGTATGAAAAAAAGAGAAATATATATATATATATTTATAAAGAGAAAAAGAAAGAAAGGGTTTCCGACGCAACTCCCGCTGTATTGGTGAAGACATTAAACTAAAACCAACATATAAAAAGAAGCAGCGAAGCTGTGAGAGAGTAATGCAAACTCTCCACTTCCTGGCGCCGGTTTCTCCCTCTCCTCTTCTTTCCTTCACTCGATTCTCTCATTTCCAATCCTCCGGTGAGCCTCTTGTCTCTCTCTCTCTCTCTCTCTCTCTCTCTGTCTTCTCTTTCTTTCTCTTTCTATGCCTGCGTTTTTTTTTTGTATCTTACTAAACGTCGTCGTTCTGAGACTAGACAGTCTTACTAAAGGCGGCTTCTAGAAGGCTCGCGTTGTCCACCACCACCTCGCACCACCAATCGTTATCCACGATGGCCAATGCAAGTACCTCGTACCTTGCTTGCTTTGTTAACTACTGTTTTTTTTAAACATTTTAATTGACTTGTTTGTTTGTTGTGGATTAGGAGGAGGAGAATGCGGGGAATTTGAAGCATCAATTGGCGAAACTATTCGAGGTTTCGCTTCGAGAAACGGCTCCTTCTGAGCCTGATGTCGAGCCATTGGTGGCTGCTTGCACTGCAAAATTTGGGGATTACCAATGGTATGATTGGAGCTGAATCTTTTTAATATACTGATTTTTGAGGAATTTTCAAGTTGTACTGTTGTAGGTTATGAAGTAATTGAACTTTTGTAGTAATAATGCAATGGGGCTCTTCTCGAAGATGAAAGGGAAAAATAGTCCATACAAGAATCCACCTGCAATTGGACAGGTACCTGTAGTAATAAGTGTTTTTTTTTATAAGTTAATAAGTGATGTTATGTAATTATATTGTGTGAACTGGCTCTCTTTTGTTGATGATCAGTTGGGATTTTGTTTTTGCAGGCAATCATGAAAAACCTTCCACAGTCCAAGTTGATCGAATCAGGCTCTGTTGCTGGGCCTGGATTTTTGAATGTTGTGCTATCTAAAATCTGGATGGCTGAGGTGATACTGGTTGCCCATGTTTTGTTTTTCTTGTGAATAATGTCTATCACTTCTTTTAATTATAACTCATCATAGACATTGTATTTTTATTTTATGCCCCTTGATTGATACCAATTGTATGAAATTTGGTTTACTTTGGTTGCAGAACATTCAAAAGATGCTTGTTAAAGGTATTGATACATGGGCACCAAAACTTTTGGTCAAAAGGGCAGTGGTTGATTTTTCCTCACCAAACATTGCAAAAGAAATGCATGTTGGCCATTTTAGATCTACAATTATTGGTGACACTTTAGCTCGCATGCTTGAGTTTTCAAAGGTTGATGTGCTTCGGAGAAATCATGTTGGTGATTGGGGGACACAGGTAACTAGGATATGAGAATTTTATGATTTCCTTGTTGTCTACATCCATGTTTTGAGCAAGGCTTAAATTCATCGTTGTGTATTGTTTTGCTTGCATACTTTTTCTTGCAGTGCATCTATCTTCTATTGCATCATTTTTTTGCTCTTGTGAAGAGCCAATTGAATTTTTCTTTATGTTATATAGTTCTATGCCATCTTGTGTTACATGGATAACCATGAATCTTCCTATGTGTTTGTTGATGGTTGCATGTAAACATGATTTTTCAGAGACATTATTGTGATTAGCCATGGTATATAACATATGCATGTTATATTCTTATAATGATTGATGTGTTTTTGTGGAACTTAACGACCTGATATCTATAATCATCAGTGATATTAACCTTGAAATTTTTATAATTTACTTTGCAGTTTGGCATGTTGATTGAATTTCTATTTGAAGAGTTCCCAAACTTTGATGATGTTAATGAAAGAGCGATTGGAGATCTTCAGGTGAGTGAAGGCCACTCAATTATTTAGAAGATTGAACTTTAAAATGTTGAAGTGGAATTCTTTTGCAGTACCTTTCAGATGATGTCGTTATATTGTTTATACTACTGCAGAATCTGTTTCCATTTGTCATAATAGTTTACATTTTTTGTTAGAGAGATGGTGAAGTTGAAATGACTAATTTGTTTGGAAACTCAGATGTGTAGTTATGGTAGGGTCCAATAAATTCCTTAATGATAATTCTGTATTTGCACTATATTTGGCAGCTAGGGGTTAGTTCAATTGCTATACTTTTTCTTGTTCACTAAAATTTTCCCTAGTTTTTTTTTATTCATTACAAAACAAGTTTTCAACAATGCAGTCTATATATTCTTACACGACTTTTCTTCGTGTAGGACTTCTATAAGAAATCAAAGCAGAGGTTTGACAGTGATGCTGCATTTAAGGAGAAGGCACAGAAAGCAGTGGTCAAACTCCAGGTGAAATACGGACCTTTTAACTGAAAATTGAGGAACTGATGGCCCTGAGGTTATTTTAGTGCTCTGTGTTTGAGGATTACATTTTGTTGAAGCCTCTTCTGTTAAACAGGGTGGAGAACCAAGATATCAGCAGGCATGGGCTCAAATATGTGACATTAGCCGGAGCGAGTTTGACAAGGTCTATCAACGTCTTGGAGTTAATCTAGAGGAGAAGGTAGAGATTTAGATTCTTATTATGCATTACTTGTTGGTCTACATTTGTACAAAACCTTGACATATAGCTTTTTGTGGAATTCTATGGACAAGTTAGTCTAAGCATGGCCTCTGGGGGGATTTTGATTCGTTATTCATTCTTAATCTGTCAAGTTTAAAGTGATCTGTTAAATACTCAAAAAGTGTTTATGCAGTTTCGTAGATTGATTAAACCAAGGTCAGTTTACGCAAGCATGCCACTTTAGACAGGGATATATCTGCTTTGACTGCAATGAAAGATCATACGGATTGAAAATGGTTTTGTGAGAGGAAATCTTAAGTTGCATGTTCGTAACCTACCTCTTTTGGTCGGACCTCTGAAATAACCTTGTCCTAAGAAAATGTAAAGTGTTAACTCATTGACATTCTGACATATGCATATGCTATGATTGTGGATTATTTATTTTCTTTTTTATTTTGCTGATATGGATGTGCTTTGGTGGTAGCTTATCTATTAATGTGCTATCCTTCAATTGGAAGGCCTAACTGTGCATGTCCTATGATTTGAGTAAATAATAAAACTGTAGGTCCTAGAGTTTCTTTTTGACGATATTGCACAGTTTAGAAGGTTTCTACTTTCGCTCATTCATGATCTGTTCGAATGTTTTATGGAGTTACATTATTTAAATGACATTGTGGGTATGAGAAAGTAATCAGCAAATTCATTTTACTGGTCCTTGTTGACAGGGAGAAAGCTTTTACAATCCATTCATTCCTGGGGTGATAGAGGCATTAAGCAATCTAGGATTAGTAGACGAAAGTGAAGGTGCTCATGTGATCTTTATTGAAGGTTCTAACATACCTCTTATTGTTGTGAAGAGTGATGGTGGCTACAACTATGTTTCAACTGATCTCACTGCTCTTTGGTTAGTGTTGTATATTAGTTGCTTCTTTTCCATTATATAATGTTGATCCATTTAATTTGTGAGCAGTGACCTTGTATAAAACTGTACTGATATGTAATGTGTCCGCTTTGCATAAGATTAGTGCTATGCTGAGACTGAGTTTGATGATGATGCTCATTTAGTAACATATAACATTTGAAGATTGATTACTTAAGGGAACGATGCAGAGGGTGAGGCTGACATTTTGTAATTCTTCTCACCGAACATTTTTGTTTCAATATATAGGTATCGCCTCAATGAAGAGAAAGCTGAATGGATTATTTATGTCACTGATGTTGGTCAGCAACAGCATTTTGATATGGTTTTCAAAGTATGTATCTGTTTCCATATTTTATATTGTTTTTAATTTTATGGTGTTTTATGCATGGTTTTCCCCCCCTACAATCATATCTTATCTTTGAAAGACATGCTCTTACTTTTTGGCTTAACAGCTTTTCCTTCAATTTGCACTGGTTATTGTTACCTATTTTTATGCTTTAAATTTATGGATATTGCTATTTTTGGTTTGCTAGGGATGTAGAAGGCTCAATGTTATGTTTGTTTTGTTTTCTATTTCAGGCTGCCAAACGTGCTGGGTGGCTCCCTTCTGATGATAATTTGTACCCTAAAACTAATCATGTTGGCTTTGGCCTTGTTCTTGGGGACGATGGCAAGCAGTTCAGAATTCGTTCATCTGAAGTGGTTCGGTTAGTTGATTTGCTTGATACAGCATAGTCTCAAAATGAAGCTGTACATATTAAGCGTGGTATGGTATCTGAGTATCTATGGTTTTGATTTTAATGTGCCCCAAACGTTTTTTTAATCAAATCGTTGTACGAGAATTAATCCAGAATTTTTCTGTTTAGCTACTAGATTTCCTTTTGTTGTTTTTAACTTAGTGTAAGAATTTCTTTATTCCCACAGGTAAGGATAAAGAGGTGCTTCAGCTGACTGCTGAGGCTATTGGATATGGAGCTGTTAAGTTTTGTCTTCTATTTTATTTGTCTCATTTCTCTTTTACCCGTAGTCAATCGTAACTATGATTTTCATTTAATGAACTTATTCGTTCAGCATTAAAATAAATTCTACCATCCCACTTGAGCAAAATTCAAAGAAAGTCATATATTTGCCCATGGATGTGGCATCTCTTACTTATTAGCAGTCTACCATTCTACTTTTTTGATGAGTTTGCTTTCTGTATTCCCAAGTACCCAAAATAAAACTTTCGAAATAAATTGAGAGCGATTCTGTTTGCTTCATGTTCTAAAAGCTGTGCGGAAAATCTTTTTCTTTTGTTTATGTATTATTTGTCTTGGCAGGTACGCTGACCTGAAGAACAACAGATTGACAAATTACACATTCGGTTTAGATCAGATGCTTAATGATAATGTATACAGTAGTTTGCCTCTCACAAAGTGTAGATTACAGGAAAGTTTGTCGTGAATAATTTTTATTGCTCGGATATGTTCAATCATGAGAAAGTCTGGCAGAGATATAGAGGGGTTGAAGAAAGTAAGTTACTAAGTTCTATTAATATTACTGGTTGTGGAAATGCCTGAAACTATTTATCGCTGTCACCATTTAAAATGCTCTTACTTTTCAACATTTTGGATTTTCTTAAAAGAATGGAGGATATTTCTGGATTGCTATGATAATGCAGTCTCCTGACTTTTCTTGTGTTCCAGACGAGCACATTGGTGTTGGATCACGCAGATGAGAGTGCATTGGGGCTTCATTTACTACGATTTGCTGAGGTAAGTCTTCTTCTGAATATTTAACTTCAGTTATTGAGTTAGCTTTGTAGGCTTGGAATTGGTTATGAGGAAATGCTTCTTTCTTCTTGGAATTGAACCTGTTCACAAGTTATAACATTGAGGCTTCAACGAGGGCTTTCAATTTCTTATTTATCTGCCACTAAAAAGTCTGCATATACACCTTGTTAAGCTGCAATTTTTTTTTTGGTCAGAGCTGCAATTGTTTTTATTTGATGTCCCCGAAGGCACATAATCATTTTATTTTAATTAAGTTTGGATAATTTGTAAATTTTTGATTTGAAAGTATCTGTAAATGGTTGATTTGAAAGTTTGGAAGGAATTTTCGTTTAAACTTAAAGAATATTATATACATGTACTATTTCACGTTATTTATAGTTTAGCAATCTACTGTGCTGAATACACATAATACAAAGCTTTGTATAAGACTTGATTTGTATAAGCTTTGTGTTGAGCTGCAAGTGCACGGTTGTTCAAGTAATAAAAATATCGTTGCACGAAAATTATGGAGTTATCCACTAACCAATTTAATTTAAGTTTGTTTGAGAGAATAAAAAATTGAGTGATTAATAAATAAGAGAACAACTAATATAAATTGAAATTCAACTTATGCTTAACAACAATAAGTTAATGTCACAACATAAGAATTAATACTATTTACATTCTTTTTTAATTTTTCTTTTGGGTTTATTGATACTAAACCTTTAGATATCTAATAATTTTAGTTATATTCTCTCAAGTAATAATTAACTATTAAATTAGATAACATGAAATTCTAATATCTCAATTATCAATTCTAATTTAAGTTATACCAATTGATGTATTAAGCAATCTTTCGAGCAATTAGTTAATCATCACGATCTCTCAGTAATTATTAGCTAACCCAATGTTTTATAAGTCTAATTCAATCTTTCAATTGTAATTAGAACAACGAAATGCAATAAACACCGCATAGATTTTATTAAACCCAAAAGATAAACCTTAAAGGAATGCTTCAAGAGTTAATTCCTACAAAATATTTAGCTATCCATAGAAATAAAAGGAAACAAAATAACAACAATCATCAATTCCATTAGAATAAACAAGAACTAGAGTAGAGAAAGAAGAACTCTTTGTCGTTGCTTGAACTCTTCTCCTCGATCTTAGCTTCAAGACTTCACTCTTGCTCTTTTTCAAAATGAATAGAAATGATGTTGTGTTGTGACTAGTATTGTGTGTGGTGTATGGTGTGGTGTATCTCATTTCCTTCCAAGAGAGGGGTTTTTATAGCTTTCTTCCAAGGTACCATCTTAAATTGTCTCATGAATGAGTTTTAGTGCATTTGAGATAAGTTACAAATGAGTCACCCTTCAGTTTCTCTAAGAGAAACCAGTCCTTGTTAACTACCCAGGATGTCTCAGTCGTGACAAAAGTCTCAGTTGAGGCACTGCATCCAACCTTCTTTTTATCATGGCTAAGACGTTTGCATCAGTTGAGACAAAAATTGTACACATCAATGGCATCTTTAATTGACTCTTTTAATAGCTATCACTTACACCAAGTGTCATTCAGCATGCAAGTAACCACCAAAGCACACTTCTTGGCCAATTAAAATCATAATTAAAAATTACTATTAAACTAATTAAAAATTAATTGTAACTTAAAATACACATAAAAACACACATTCATTCCTAAGTAACCACTAATTCACACATTAATACTCACAAAAAAATAACACTCATTTAACACCACCAATAACAATAGAATTTCACAATTATCAATCGTGAGGTCCAAGCTTCTGATTAACCCATCGGCGTTGCAAAAAAATGTTCAATTAATATAGACAAACAAAAAAAGAAATAAGAACATTGAAAAAAGTTGGAAAACATGTTTAGATGATAAGCGTGCTCCAAGTGCGGAATGGAGCCACCAATGTGAAGAGAAGGGAGGGACAACCGCAGTTGATCTTTGAACGCCATTGAAACGCCTCAAACTGCTAATGATCAAGGTACCGCTTGACAATGGGTCGACAACCGGTTTGACATTTGCCCACCTTGTGAAACCTTAGGACATCTCTAATGCATATAACTCATTCAGGGTCTCATAGGCTACTACATCATCAATCTATTAGTTTTTTTACTCATTATATTATCTCTCTTTAATTCTTAAACTCTCATTATACTCTATTATGTGACCCACAATCACTTCACTCATCATTTAATTTATTTATAATATATAAATATTAACAAATATATTTATTTCACATAAATATTTTTGTGAGTTAATATTTGTTTCACATAAAAAATAACAAATATATTTATGAAATACATTATTTAATTGAATTTTTAAAAATAATAATTTTTAAAAACAAAATAAAATGGTAGATTAGAAAAGTATTTAAATTGAAAAAATATATTTATCAATGGGAATAGATATGAAATTAACCAAATAAAAATAAATTATACATAATAAAAAAATTTTGGAATAATAAAGTGTTAAATATAAAAAAAAAAGAATGTGTATTTATAATATAGTAAATTTATTAATTTTTTTTCAAAACTAAAAAAGTAAAAAGAAAAATTATTTTAAACAGGTGGAACCCATTTTTTTCAATTGGTGCATTTCACTGCAGTGAAACACATCGAAGAATGATGCTCTCCCTTCCATGTCACTATATAACGCAGGCATGGTGCCCTTGTATAGAAGGTCATTGTACCCTGTAGGCTGTAGTAGCCTTCCTAACTTCTAAACAATATCGTTGTTGATGGCTCGATCATATGTAATTTTTAGAATATTAACTTAAAAAGATAATAACAAAAAAATAAAAATCTATTACTACCAGCAGCGCTCGATCCGTAGATGAAAAATCTCTTCATCTTAAGTCATCGAGGTGTCATGGCGTCCTCATCTGCACTGACGACATCTTCCGGCTACGGAGTAGAGCAATGGGCAATGCTGTTGGAAGTGGGACCGGTGCGATTAAGTCGGTGAGTTGAGTGATAGTCCTAGTGGAAGGGCCAATATTGCCAATAAATTCGTCCATGTGATCACGAGGGACATGTATCTAATATCAATCTTAGCACGATTGCAAAAAAAAAAAAGAAAGGGAAAAAAATGTTAATCTAAAAACAGGGATGACAAATTGTACCTGTCTACTGTAGAAAGTCAACATGAGTAATATCCGTCTTGACTGAATATAATAGAACTGCTGGATATAAGGGCACAAAGGAGACCTAAAAGGAGCACAATAATGTTTGGATCAAATGTAGTAACAGAACTGCTGGCGTAATGTTGTTTTGATGGGTTTGTGTTGACA
>CAODLS011364703.1:0-16043 GCA_948243855.1 Flueggea neowawraea | reverse complement strand
TATAACGTGGATTCGTCACATGTTCATGGTCCAACAACTGGGATTTATGCCGAAGCACTTGCAAGACATGAGTGGAAATCGAAGGGGAATTTAGTGCAAAGGTCGAGAACAACCATTTCAAGAGAACTCCGCTTGGCTTTTGCACTTCTACTGGGAGCTCCGGAGGGACATGAAGAAGAACTAGACCAACTTCAGAGGTGGAAAAATGCCATGGTTAAAGCAGCCAACTTCAAGGGGTGGGATTCCAAAGTTACAAGCTAACTGTCCAAACAAAATTGATTATTCACACACAGCTTTATATGATGTTGGAACAATTAGATGCTTTTATGCCGATTAGGAAAAACAACGATCTTATTTTTCTAAATTAATTCGACAATCCTTTGTATTTGGCAGGCCAGATGCAGCTCTTGTTAATGCAATTGTCAAACACGTCTTAGCGATCTTGATAAAAGAGTCGCCGAGTAATTTAGAGGGTCTAATGGGATAGACTCGAGAATTCAAGAAATCAAAGACTTGTTGTCCCTCGAGTCAATGGACTTTCGTCTTATGAGCATTTGGGGAATGGGTGGTATCGGTGAAACCACTATTGCCAAAGTTTTGTTTAAACAAATCCGATTTGAATTTGAAGCCTCTTGCATTCTTATAAATGTCAAGCAAGACGTAAAGATGCCTGGGGGATTAAGTCATTTGAGAAAGAAGCTTTTTTCTAGTGTATTAGGAGAGGAAAATATGGTACCAAGCATCGAGTACACATCTCTTTTGCAAAAGAGGAAAGTACTAATAATTTTTGATGATTTGACTGATTTAGAACAACTAATATTCTTAATTGGAGATAAATCTTGGCTTGGTTCAGGAAGTAGAATTATAGTAACAAGTAGAGAAGAAGGGGTTTTCGGAAGAAAGAGAATTTTAGGGGATGAAATTCTTGTTATGAATGCATACAAACTTAGAGCATTAAATCATATGATTCTTTAAAACTCTTCTGCCAGAATGCATTTATGCATATGCATGATCCAGCTGATGAGTTTTGGTCATTATCAAACTCGTTCGTGGAATATGCTGCAGGTGTTCCTTTGGCTCTTGTCGTTCTGGGTCGACATTTACAATATAATAGAAATAAAAATGGTTGGGAAAGTTCACTGATTAACTTGAAGAACGGTCCACTTCAAGAAATCCAAGATGTCCTAAAACTGAGCTATGATGGCTTAAGTGAAGATGGAAAAAATATGTTCCTTGATATTGCTTGTTTCTTTAATGGTGAAGATTTTGTCATTGTGGAGAAAATATTTAAAGTCTGTAAATACTCGGAAGACATAAACTATCTCATCAATAAGTGCTTGATTACAAAGTCGGCTTCCGAGAGGATAGTAATGCATCATTTGTTGCAAGAAATGGGTAGGAAAATTGAACGTGAAAGCCACAAGCGCAAAAGGATATGGGATAATGAAGATGTTTACAGAGTATTCAAAAGAAAAGAGGTAACACCAATGCATTTTCCTTTTCTAAAATAAAAAATATCTTTTGTGCGTGTTTATTTGTCAGAGTATTTATGCTTGCTTATGGTTGCCAGGTATGGAAAAGCATTGAAATCATAAGTCTAGATATGTCTCAAACACAAGAACTAAAATTAGCTGATGTTTTCGTTCGGACACCTAATCTTAAACACCTCAAATTCTATTATTCTAACCTGGATGATGAGTCGAAGAAAAACTTTAAGGTGCGACTTCCTCAGGGCCTTGAATGTTTTCCAGATGAACTTGTGTATCTTTATTGGCCTGGATACCCATTGAAATCGTTTCCGCCAAACTTTGACACGACAAAGCTTGTGGTTCTTGAGTTGCCCCATAGTGAACTATGGTGGGAGGAAAACAGGGTACTACCTAACATAATTTCTTTTCCATCATAACAACTCATGTTAATCAACAAAACTAATTTGTTCTGTTCTCTTTTGTTGTAGGAGGTTGACACCAGTAGCCTAGTTGAAGTTCCAAGCCCATCAATTGCCCTTGATCATAGGGGTAAACCCTTCAAAAACAGTACCAAGTTCCACAATCTTGTTGAATTAAATATACGTGGCTGCAAAAACATCCGAAGTATTCCAAGTACAACTGGTCTGAAATTTCTTGAAGTTCTTTAGCTGGCTGGATGCCCACTGATGGAGTTTCCGGACGTTTCAAGAAACATCAGACAATTATACTTAGATGGCACTCCAATAAAAGAGGTGCCTCCTTCAATTTGGTCTCTCGATAAACTTGAAATTTTAGCTTTGTCCGACTGCCATAATCTGAGAGATGTACCTCTCAACATTCTGTTTTGTAAATCTCTCGGACTGCTTTTTTTAGGATCTGAAAACGTCAAAAGCTTTACAATGGATACCACGGATTACTTGTTAAGTGACGCACCATATATATCTTCCATCACAGCCCTGCATTTGTCTAACACAGGGTTTGAGAGCTTGCCTTCATGTATCAGCCTATTCTCTCTCCTAGTATTTCTCCACCTCAATGGGTGCAAATATTTACGATCTCTGCCAGAGCTTCCACCATCTTTACTAACCCTAAATGCAGCTGATTGCAGCGCATTGGAAAATATATCTAGCCTTCAACGACATGTTGATTTAAGACCACTTTGGCCTCCTTATCAGTCATTCCAGTTTGAAAACTGCTTGAAGGTGAATGAATCTATTTGGAGAAATTTAAACCCAAGCATGATTCACAGAATTCAAGATATAGCAATGAACGCGAGATATCTCCCTTCTTTTTGTCTCTTTACCCTTTTATTTCTTTTTCCGCCCCTTTGGCTTCTTTCTAATTCATGCACTGGTGCATTTTTTTAGGTGCCAAGACCGAGTTTTGACATCTGTTATCCTAAGAATTCGATTCCAGAGTGTTTTGCATTTTCGGATGACGAAACATCAATCGCCATTGATCTGCTTCCAAATTTTAATAATTTCAGCTTCTTGGGATTTGTTCTATGTGTTGTTTTAGGTCCTGCATTTTATTATCGTGTTAATTATAAATGTAGTTTCGAAAAGGGTAATGGTGATAGCATAGATATGGAATGTTGGCCGAGTTATTCAGATACCATTTCGACTTCAGAGCATGTGATGTTATGGTACGATTACTATTTATATGCTCAGATAGCTGAAAAGGACTGGTTCAGTGACGACTTCAACAAGGTCTCCTTTGAATTTTCTGGACAAAATTTTGTTGGTAAATGCGAATGGATTAAGAAATATGCGGTGTATCCTTTATATGAGAAAGATAACTCATATTATTATGGCTTCAACAAAGGAGAAGACAAGAGGATGAATTCAATGAATTTGTACTCGGCCGAGGAGATTGAGGAGGATGAAGATCTCAGATCATGGCTTCCACCAAGAAGAATAGTAGGATGAATTTGATGGAAGTTTCCACTCAGATAGGGGACGAAGGTGAGTTTATTCACTATCATCGGAGGGAGACATGAGTGGAATTAAGCTTGCAGACGACACTCTTTTGTCCTGCCCAATGATTATGGAGATGATGAGGAACTTGTATTCGTGTTCTAAGGTGCTATGAAGTGGTTTCAGTCCCCAAAATCAACTATTACAAAAGTTCTCTTGTCGGAGTTGGAGTGGATGTTAAATGCGAGGTTCTCTTGTTGGAGTTGGTGGTTTCGGACTTGATGGTTATAAGGTATTTAATCCTCAAAATGTTTTTCCCCCTTATTTGCAAAGATTGTATTGATGTTAAGGTAATTTGTTGTACTGTATAATTGTATTCTATTACAGAAGGAATTGATGGATATTCTGAAGATGTTTGTTTAAATGCCTGAATGAAGTAAATTGGCAGGATTGCTTTAGGTGTTTGTCAAAATGCCTTCTTGCTGATTTCTGTCAAATGGTTTAAGAGACTCAGCAAAACTGTAGGAATTTTGTAGGATTAAATGCTGCTGTTAAGATGTATTCTTCTCTTGTGTATATATGTCAGTTTGTAGCATAAATTAAGTGTTTCTTGACTATTCAAAAAAAAAATAATTGTATGTATTTCTTGTGTAGAATTTTATCCAAAAACCACTTCCGTTGTTATTTCTTTTGTAGCATTGTAGTCGTTACACCTATGTTATCCGCAATGACTTATCACTTGTGGAGTTGATCCTTTTCCTAGCCTTGTCAATTAGGAACAACACATGGTTTCTAGATGATTCGTTAACGAAATCTAATGTTTCTCATTCAATGAATTCTTCTTGGATGAGTTGCAATAACCTAATTGTGGCTGGGCTTTTAAAGTCCATGATTGCATCAATTGCTTCTATGGTATTCTGTATGCAAGATTCTCATTAGATTTGGGGACTTTGCGAAGTTGTTTTGTACAACCCCACGATGTTCGTATCTGTCACTTGCAACAATCTTTGTGTTCAATCAGTCAGGGGACGAGACCTGTACATGAGTATTGCAGTGAGTTACATGTTATTAGGGAGGAATTAAGAAGCTACTGACCTCCACCACATTACAAATGTGGTGAATGCAATGAGAGTTGTTTTAGGGGTTATGTGGTCATATAAGAGAGGGACTATGTTTTCAGATTCTTGAATGGTCTTAATGACACATTTGCTGCTAACAGGTCACAGATTTTGATGATGAAACCATTCCCTTCGCTGGATGAATCCTACAATCTGATTACTAGGGAAGAGACTCAACGCAATTTTGATATTCAATCTCAGCCTTTGTTTGATTCCTCTTGCGATGGTTCTTTCTACAAAGAAGAAATCTAAAAATAATGTGACTTGTAATTATTGTGGGAAGCCTGGACATTTGCATAATAGTTGTTATAAGCTCATCGGGTTCCCTCCAGATTTCAAGGCTAAGGAGAATGGAGTGAAGTCTTTTACTGCTCCAGACTTCACTTCTGGTACTTCTCACCTTGCTCCAGCACCAAACTTGCTGCGAATGTTTCTGTTCCATCTGGAAGTGAGATCACCTGAATTCTTGGGTCTCTTTGCTAAGTTCATGTTCCTGATGCAAAGAGATCAAAACTTGATTAGAAGGCATTTGTAGAATATAACAGCAACAACAATGCCTATAGAGTTCTAGGTGTTCAAAGTCAGAAAATAATTGTTGCCAGAGATGCAAAATTTGATGAAGCATCGGAATAGAATTGGGATAAAGGAACTCCTGAATTTCTGAAGCAAAATTCAGATTTCATTCGTATTGTTCAAGATGAAGCTAGACCAGAAAATGAAGAACACTCTGATTCAGATGATGAATTTGCTTCCGGAGGAACAATACCATTATTTGATATATATATAAATGTAATATGCACTTTTTTATTTTTTTCATTATATGTCTAAGCATACGATATTATTTTTATTTTTAATTTAACAATTTATTATTTATATGCAATTAGAGCAACTTGAAAACTTAATTTATTATAACTTGGTTGTTCGTTGAACGAATTTTAGTAATTCTTTGAAGTATAACATTTTGCTATGAAATATTTGTACTTGTGTCTTGTTTTTTTAGACTATATATTAATACAATTTGAAATGTTACAAGAAAAATAACTTAATTATATATGGGAAAAATCGTAGGTTGAATTTGATGGAAGTTTCCACTCAATTAAAGGGTGAAGATGAGTTTGTTTATTCACAATGGTGGGAGGGAGACATGGGTGGAATTAAGATTGATGGCTGTTTTAAAATGTTCTCTTTATTACAGCTTACAGGTGACACTCTTTTGACACAAGTGGTTTCAGATCCCAAAATCAACTATTACAAAAGTTTTCTTATTGGAGTTGGCATGGAATGATTGTTACAGTTAAGGTAATCATTTGTAGTTCATAATTGCATTCTATTACAGGAGGACTCGATGGACAATCTGAAGGTGTTTGTTTAAAATTTAGAAGTAATTACTATTTCGTCTTTGTATTATAACGTATTAGCTATTTTCATCACCCCATTTTCAAAAGCCTTTTATTTCATCCCTGCAGTTAGACACCGTTTTTTGAAAACTAACGGAACATGCTTAAAGACAATTATACATCAAACAGAAACAACCTCTCTCCCGTTCGATTAGCTATTGTTGTCTCCACCAAATACTCCACCACCACGTTCTCTCTCTCTCTCTCTCTCTCTCTCTCACACACACACCCCCACACCACCATCATTCTCTCTCTCTCTCCCCCCACCGCTTTCTTTCTCTCAAACCACCGCTGCCACCATCTATTCTCGCTCTCTCTCCACCGCGTTCTATCTCCACCACAAACAACAACCCTTTGTTCTTGAAACCAAACTTGGGCCACGCCTTGGATAATAGGATTCGAAGCTGATATCTGGAGATGAAGTGGGAGCTTGAGATCTAGAAACATTGACGAAGACGAAGGAAAAAACATTGACAGTTGGAGTTGCGAAAATGACACGGATGGAGGTGAGAATGGGTTTTGAGACCCAGTCTTATTTGTTTTTTCTGGGCATTGATTTCTTCTTGTAGAGATTTTTTCCAGCAAGTTTGAAACCGATTCATGAGAAGATTGATTTGAATTTAAAATAAGAAGAGGAGAAAATGGTTCTGATCGGGTTTTTATTAAGTTTTGTTAGAAGCTTGGGTTAGCTTAAAATTTGGGTTTGATGGAGTGGCGGCGGCGGCAGAGTCTGAAGACGTGACAGGGCATTCTGGTTTTACAATTTTGTTTGAGTGAGTTCGGTTAATTGGCTTCAGAGAGGATTGTTTTGTTTCTGGATTTCCATGTTTATTCCACAAATTATTGTTGTTCTTTCTTGTTTTTCTTTTCATTGATTCCTCATTTTTTGTTATTGTTAGCACCAAGGATCCAGATCAACAGCCTTTCACTTTTAGATCCCCATGGAGGAAAATTTTTCTTGTTTAATTTTTTCTTTCATTTCTTGTTTGATTTTGGTTCAACACTATGTAAATTTGTATGTTAATTGTATTGACTGGTCTTTTGTTGTGATTGTAATATAAATCTGTGATGAATCATGTTTTGTTTTTATCTGCGATTGGAATTGTTTTTGGTGAATTGGGTTTTGCGTCAACTGCGTTTGTTAGACAAATGAAAAATTTTAATATGGATTTGTTGGTTTTAAGAGAGAGAGGGATGGGGGGGAGAGAGAGAGAGAGAAGAAATGGTGTAGATGGAGTTGGATTAATCTAGGTTTGTTGGAAGAAGTTTGGGTTTGTGAATGGCATCATAATCGAAAATTGAATGAAAAGCCTTGTTCGTAGATGCTCGAGAAGTTCACCAATAACCACCTACTCATTTCATAATGGTGCAAACACCTCCAAGCCAAGCTGGATGTCCATAGGAAGATACAAGGATAGTCGGAGTAGGAGCCTTTGGAATTATCGTCTCGACCGTTCCACTAGCTAATTATGAGGTGCTGAGAAAGTAGAATGAGGAGAACCAAAATGCTTTGGCCGAGATGGCGACATTACTGCAACAACTCCTTCCTCAGGCGCAACTACCACCCACGTTGCGTGCTTAAGCCCAAAGCGCTCAAAGTGGAGGAGCCCTGGAAAGGCGCGACACTATGCGGCAAAGCCATCACCAACCTACACAAGTTCTTGACCATCTGAATCCTCCACCTCGCTAAGATCGTTTTGATGTTCCTATTTTTGCTCCTGTTTCTGATGCTCGGGTCGAGGCTAGAAGGGAAAACTACTAGGAGGTGCTGAGAAGTATCTATAAAGCAGAGCCTAGGTTCCTCCGGAGCCCCATCCTTCGATGAATGTTTGGGAAGTAGCAGACATGAAGAGGATGATCAAGGAAGTCCTCGAGCAAAAGAGGTTGGTCCTTACAGAGGAAGAGCAGTAGAAAATGAAAGCTTCGTTCACTAAGGAGGTTATGGGAAAGCTGCTTCCTCCAAAGTTCAACATGCCTTCACTGCAGATTTTCTCAGGAAAGGAGGACTCTTAAGAACATGTTCAGAACTACAAAGCCATTATGATGCTTCAAGGATGGGAGGATGCTATTAGGTGTCATGCATTCCCGATCATACTAAAAGATCATACTCGGTCATGGTTCAATGAGCTGATAAGGCATCCCTCTTCTGCTTTGACCAGTCAAGGAAAGAGTTCATCAACGCCCTTATCATCAACAAGTGTAAGAAGGATGCTACGTACATGTTGAGCATGAGGTAGAGCGAGAGGGAGACTCTGGCGACAATACATGGATAAGTTCATGTCACGATCCGATTCTGAACCATGACCAGTTTACAAGGTGGACCGTCTAAGGAATCTCAGCCCATCTTGTACAAGCATTAGAGATTCAAACATATCACTACCCAAATCGTTTATTAAATGCTTTAATAAACATGATAAACAAAATATTCTTTTTATAATTAAAATGAAATATATTTATATAAAAAAATAATTGTAATAATATTTTTAAATAAATACGGTTATAAAATACCCCAAATACAACTATAACCCACATATACCCCGTGTTGAGCATCTAACCAAAACATATAAACCAATGCCTGATCAGATGGAACCCCTCACTGAATATCTAAATACCAAAGAGTCGCCGAGAACAAAGGAATCACTTGAATATAGTAGACAAAATAAACAAAGAAAATAAAGGGGTTGAGAACCCAGTGAGGGATAATACTTCAGAATGCCTCATACGTGCCTCACAAAAACTGTTTTGAAAACGGTTCAAAAATACCACAAACAGGTATAGGGGATTATATATATATATATATATACAAGCTATATATGTAATAGCTTTCCAAAACCATTTCAAAAACGTTCGCAATCAAAGCAAACATTATACACAAAAGTATTTTTAACAGTAGTCATAATTCAAAACAAAGTTATCGTACCAACGATATGGGACCAAAAACAAAGATATCAGTATCACAGGTGTGATCTCTGCCACGACCCCAAATGTATAATCAACGTGGTCTCCGCCACTACTCAAAAACAAATTATGTGTTGAATCAAAATACATGGCTACTGACATCCCTAGTAGATGGGTTTTCTCAATGCATTGGTATGCCAAAGGCTACTTCTACCCCATATCAGAATAAAAAACCATATTAATATAGTACAAAAACAAAGGCATGCAAATCAGAAGACCAAAAACGAAGATAAATATATATTCAGAGTCAGAATCATATCTTAAATTAACAGACGTGCAGAGCAACATTAAATTTCAAAAAGTATAAATATTTCCAAAACTATTTGTATAATTCGATATATATTAGATTTCAGAAATAAAACCAAATTCAGAGCAAAACAACTTTTTCTTGAGAAATAAATTAGAGAATATAAAAAATAGATCACATAATCAGTTTATTAATTAAGCCAATCTTTAATTAATCAAATTTCAGAAATATAGCCAACACAGCAAAAACAAAAGCAAATAAGATTTCGAGACACAACCTATGTGTCTAAAACTGCCATCTACTCACATGGATGCCGAGCAAATAATCCTGATTATAGTCCACCGGTGAATGACTAGTCTCATTGGAAACCAAACAAAACTAGAACAAACATATCAAGAACAAAGATATATAAAAAACAAATCAAAGTGGAATGTTGGTAATGTGGTTGTACCGAAATGTGTAAAATGCATATGCAAACTTAAACACTCGAATAAAGACAGAAAACCTTTTTGGATGAAAGCCTAACATAATAAATCAAATATTACATCTCGGTGTAAAATTAAATTTTGGTTCCCGAACTTTGAAAAATTACGAACTAGTCCCCAAAATATTCCAAGTTTATTTTTTTGTTCCAACTCTTGAAAATAATATATTAGTCCTCATGAATCTCAAAATATCCAAATAAATACTCAAATATATGTAAAATAACATTTTATCCTCTAAATGGAAATATCACATTTGATTTTTAAATGGTAAATTACCCAAATAGTCCTTAAATCCGATTCAACGATAGAAATCAAATCTAATGACCTACATTGGTCCTATTCAACCTCAGGAACTCAAATCTATAATTGATTTCTAAAAACAACTTAAAATCTCCAAAAATTTGGCCAAAGTCGAATCTAACCCTAACTCCACCAAAAACTCATCAAATTGCATGATTCAAGGCGTGAATCATGTTTATCTAACCTCAAACAATCATAATCTATCATCCTCTAACAATAATTTCAACATAATAACAAAATTTGATGCAAAAATTCAAATTCGGTAAAAAGGAGATTTGAAGATTAAATGATGTAAAATGATGTAATAAGAGGAATGGAAGGTCGTTTGTACCTCAAAATATGCCTAGAAGTGATGGGAAAACCATGGGAAAATGATTTGAACAAGTTTGAGAGGGTTTGGAGTGAAAAAGAGTGAGTGCCAAAGTGGGTTGGGGTGGTGTTTTTATAGATCTACGACCCGTTAGTCGATTACTCAACCTCACGAGTCGACTACTGAGACATGTTCTTCATGACTCGACTACCCAAACCACTAGTCAACTACCAAGATAGATCCCTAAAAAAAATCAATTTCTTCCACTTCTTCCACTCAATCCTATTGAATACCACATATATCAAAAGACTTAAATCACTCCAAAACATCATCGAACTCCTAATAATCATCATCAAACACCTAATCAACATCTCAAACATCTAGAGGATATAATTAAAATTGAACAAAAAAAATCATGACTGGTTGGACTGCTACAAGAGCTAGGTAAAAAATAGATGGGGTATTACTGTTCAGGAATGCTACTATTGAAGTCTACGATCTACAACCTGGGGTAGCAGTGGTTGCGATGCTTTAAGGGAAACGATCGGTGCAATTATAGGAGTCGTTGTCTCTTGACCAGCTGAAGACCTTGCCAAACCTCTTCATGTGGGCCATCAAGTACATCTTACAGGCTGAGTTCATAAAGATCATGGGAACCAAGGAAGACAAAGAGAAGAAGAGTATGGAAAGAGAGGCTTAGAAGGATCTAGGTGAGAAGAATGAGAGGTCAAGAGACTCAATATCACATTTTAGTCCCCGCTTTGAGAAGTAGATGTTGTTGACTGAATCAAGATCAACAATCCTAGTATAAATAGAGGGGTCCAGACTCATTTCCTTTCCCCCTAAAGTAGACAAGCCCCTAGGGAGAGATGTAGCCGCCTATTGTCAGTACCATGACGTGAGCAGATACTTTACAGAAAAGTGTCGGGACTTGATGAATTGGATTGAGGTGCTAGTTCGAGATAGAAAGCTAAACTGGTTCATCTACGTAGATGCATGGAGGGGGATATGCCAAACTACCCCCGAGAAGAAAGAAGATCTGACAATCGTCGTGGTGGAGATTGGCAGTGTGGAAGAAATGAGAATCGAGGAGGTCAAGGGGAACAACCTCAATAGAATAGAGGAGAGCGACAGAATGGGAGAGCTCCTCCATTTGATAATCAACCCGCGCATCCAGCCATCAACACGATCTCAGGAGGAGAGACGATGGCGGGGAGCACTTCCTCTTCAAGGAAAGCATATGCTCGCCAAGCAGACCAGGTTAATGCCATTGTGCATTCGAGAAGTAGGGAAGAACTTATCATGTTCACTGGAGCGAATAGAGGGGATGCCATGCTTCCTCACGGTGATCCTCTAGTTGCATCGACAATCATCGGCAAACATCCCATAAAGAGGATTCTAGTAGATAATAGGAGTTTAGTCAACCTAATGTACTGGAATTTCTTTCAAAAGATGAACCTCATCAGACAGGTTGAGAGATGTGAAGATGCCACTTTACAACTTTAGTGGTGAGGTTGTATCAGTGATGGGGATCAGTGCAATTACCGATCACGCTGGGAGGAGATCATGCTGTAACAAGGATGGCCAATTTCATGGTGGTCAAATTTATTTCAAATGCCTACAATGTAATATTGGGGCAGAGATTATTAAATGACATGAGGGTAATGATATCATCAGCATATCTGTTGATGAAGTTTCCAACTCCAGAAGGAGTAGGGCAGGTTTGGAGAGATTAGTGGAAAGCTCCAGCTTGCTATGTTTCCTCAATCAAGGGGAATGACACATATCAATAATGGTGGTAAAAGAAGGAGCAAGAGAAGGAGTGAAGATAGAAAGTAAGCCTGAGCCGATAGAGAAGTTTGAGAGCGTGAGGCTAAAGGAATCAGATGAGGAGAAGCTTGTGTTCATTGGTAGTCAAATGTTAAGAGATAACACTGGCATCTTCGCTTGGAGTCAAACAGACTTGTCAGGGATTGACCCGGAAGTGCTCTCATACCATCTCAATGTTGATCCTACAAAGCTGTGGATAAAGCAAAAGAAACGAAACATAGCTCCTAACAGAAAAAAGGTAGTGGATGAGGAGGTGAGTACGCTTCTAAAGGCAGGTTTTATTTGAAATGTCTACTATTCAGGCTGGCTAGGCAATGTGATTATGGTGAAGAAGGTCTGCCTGAAGGATTCCTATCCATTGCCAAGAATTGACAAATTAGTGGACGAGACCTCCGGGTAAGAACTATTGAGCTTCATGGATGCCTTCTCTGGGTATCATCAAATTATGATGCATCACGAGGATGAGGAGAAGATTGCATTCATCATGAAGAACGAGACTTACTGTTATAAAGTGATGCCGTTTGAATTGAAAAATGCAGGAACAACCTATCATTGGATGTGAACATGATGTTTAAGGAGTTGATAGGGAATATAATGGAAGTATGTTGATGACATGATCGTTAAGAGTAGGAAAAAGGAGTCTCACGCTGAGCGCTTGTCGACCCTGTTCAGTGTGTTGAGGAAATACAACATGCAGCTCAACCCAACCAAATGCTCATTCGGAGTTCAGTCAGTTAAATTTCTTGGGTACATGATAACCCAACGAGGAATTGAGGCCAACCCAAATAAGGTTTGAACGATCATTGATATGATGTTCCCTACCTCAGTCAAAGAGGTGCAACAATTAACGGGAAGGTTACCCGACCTAAATCGTTTCTTGTCAAAGTTTACGGGGAAGAGCTTACCAGTCTTCAAAACCTTAGGAGCAAGAAGGAAGTTCGAATGGACCAAGGAATGTGAGGAAGCCTTCGAGGATCTGAAGAAGTACTTGATAAAACTACTTGTACTGATGGACCATAAGTCAGGGAACAATTATACGTGTATATGGGTGTTAGTGAAGCGGTGACCAGTGTAGTATTGTTGAGGAAAGATGGTACAATCGACAAGCCCATTTATTATGTAAGTTGAGTGTTATGAGATGCATAATCACGGTACTCATGAACAGAAAAGGTGGCCTTAGCACTCATGATGGCTTCAAGGAAATTAAGACCATACTTTCAGGCTCATACCATCAAGGTTTTGACTGACCAACCATTCCAGCAAATACTCCAGAAGCCTAATTACTCAAGAAGACACACCAAGTGGGCGATAGGGTTGAGTTAGTTTGACATCCATTTTGAGCCTCGACAAGAAATCAAGGGTCAAGCTCTAGCCAACTTCATTATGGAGTGTACTTTTGGTACACCCAGTTTGAGCTTCAACAAGCAATCAATAGTCAAGCTCTAGCCGACTTCATTATGGAGTGTACTTTTGGTACACCAGAGGAGAAACACAAAGTGCTAGAGTGGACATTGTTTGTAGATGGAGCCTCCAGTTCTCAAGGCAGTGGAGCTGTGGTAGTGCTGATCTCACAGCATGGTGATGTTTTTGAGTACTCACTACCATTCTCATTCCTGAGATCAAGCAATATAGTTAAATATGAAGCACTTGGTATAGGAATAAGAATAGCACTACAATTTCATGCTGATAAGTTGATCGCACACAGCAAATCGCAATTGGTAGTGCAACAGTTCCACGACAAGTACGAAGCACACGAATCAGTGATGGCTTAATACTTGAATAAAGTTTGAGCATTAGTAGGAAGGTTCTCAATGTACTTGCAAAAAGTTGTTCCAAATCAATCGATCAACGAATAATCATGCATATGCATTATCTACGTTGGCATCCTCAGGAGATTCTAATGTCAGAACTGTGAAGGTTGAGATTCTTTCATGGCCCACTATCGAAGAGAAGGAAGTACTTGCTATTGACGATAATCAGAATGACTGGAGAACCCCAATTCAAAAGTACTTGGTGTCAAGGGAGCTAATTTCTAGTAATAATGAGGCTAATAAAGTAAAGGTTCGAGGAGTCTGGTTCATGTTGATCAATGATATCCTCTACAAGCGATCTTTCGTTAGACCGTTGCTGAAGTGTTTGGGACCATGAGAGATTGAGCTAGACTTATTCGAAACTCACGAAGGAATCTATGGGCAACACTTGGGTTCTCGAGCACTTGCTTCCAAGATCTTGCGGGCAACATTCTACTGGCCAACCATGAAAGAGGATGCCTTAAGCAAAGTGAGAAAGTGTGATTCCTGTCACCGTCATGCACCAGTTGTGAGTGCACCTATTTCTAAAATTTAGAGTGTCATCGAACCAACACTGTTTGCGAAGTGGGGACTTGACATTTTGGGACCTTTTCTTTAGGCCATGAGAGGTCACAAATTTCTTATAGTCGGTACTGACTACTTCACTAAGTGGATTGAGGCTGAGCCATTAGCGACCATCAAATCTAAGCGAATTGAAGAGATGGTGTGGAAAGACATCATTTATCGTTTTGGGTTGCCATGAGTCCTAGTTTCTAATCATGGAAAGAAATATGATTGTGATTCCTTCAGGGAATTCTGAGGGCGACTGCATATTCACCTTAGCTTGGCACAAGTTTCTTATCCACAATCGAGTGGGCAAACTGAAAGTTCCAATAGAACCATCCTCAATGGCTTCAAGGAATAATTGGAAGGGGCCAAGAGAGCATGCGTGGAGTAGTTGCCAAGTGTCCTATGGGCGTATAGAACAACAAGTCGAGTGTCCATTGGAGATACTTCATTTAACTTGGTGTACGACACATACGCACTAATTCTTGTGGAAATAGGCTTTGAATCAGCACAAATAATAGAATTCACTTCGGAACAGGAGCAGTCCAACTCTAATTGTTGACTCTCAGTTTGATGATTTTAACAAAACATGTGAAAAAGTTAAGCAATGCATGTTGCAGCTAATGATAAGCACATTGCAGTATGATCAATGCACGTTCCAAATGATACAAGTCAGGTTGATCATATCAATGGGATTCTGGGTTTTCTAGTTGAGGTACAAGTTGCGCAAAATAAGATACAAGTCACATTATCGAGTTGAATTAAGGAGACAGTAGGCAATCTAAAAACTATAAGGAGTGTTGCATGAAGCTTAAGTCACATTATATGGATGAGGTGCTCTCGACATCAGTTGCACTTATCTACAAGTCATGTTGTAGAGCGTACAAGTCACGTTATGTGAATGAGGTGCTCTCGACATGAAATGCACTTGTGTACAAGTTACATTGAAGACTATACAAATCACGTTGACGAGGATGAGCATTAGACTTGAAGTAGACTTGAGAGCAATGGAAATCGACATTACACTACCTTTCAAGTTACATTGTGAGTAAAGGAATCATCTTTGAAATCTTTCATCAACGCACATTGTACGTGGATACAAGTCACGTTGAAGGAGGTGATGTCAACATCTGAGAAGTCGGCGCCTCAGGATTCAAATTTAAATATTCTCTGACACCTGACGCAATCACGTGACAGAATCAAATGAGAGATATTTGGAGATCGATGACGCACGTTGTATAATCCAGCGCCGTATGCAACGCACACTAAGGCATGATCAATTCACATTGCAAATGGACACAAGTCGCTTTGTACAAAGAAAATTTCCAGGTGAACATTCTGGATGGAGACTCAAGTCACGTTGCATAAACATAAGATACATTACATTGTGCAATATTTGAGGCCAAAGCATCGAGTTGGATGCAAGACACGTTGAAAGGAAGCAAGTCACATTGTACATCAAAGGGACATTTACAACACACGTTGCATGGGTTACAATGCATGTTGTACCTGCTGATGTCATCAAAATTAGAATATCTTTCTTGTCTCTTAACAAATATTTCAAGCCTCACAACGGATACATTTTTGGAACCTACCTATAAATAGATGTACGCACTTTAGAGATAGTAAGAGAACACATTGAGAGTGTGCCCAAGC